>MJUU01036773.1:4785-57289 GCA_002080025.1 Modiolus philippinarum | reverse complement strand
CAAAATATATGTGGAAATTTTTCATTGATTAAAATAATTTTTCTCTTGGTAATAAAATAAGCTTGTGAGACAAGAACCTGAAAAATGTGTATAGAAATGTAATTTTGTAGCTTTATGAAATTCTATTTGTATATGTATAGTAATGTAATCCGGGATGAAAATATGTACATGTATGTAATATTGTATATTTTGTGTATAATGATTTTTGATGGTTTAAATTTATCATTTTGGCAATAGCGTGTATTACTCTTTGCAATATTAATGGTGTTCTTGCAATTTCTTCACAAATTCAGTATCATTGTAGAAGACTTTTAATAAGTGTCCTGGGTTTCCCCTGGGTTTTGGTTAATTTATACATGCTAGAGACATTTCGAACTGTAATAATGCAGTTCAACGATTTCAATCTACATTGTAATAATCTTAAGGCAATTCAGAGTCTAATTATCATGATTATAGGAATTAAATAACTGTTAGTTGTGTAAAATTGTCATATATACATAAGAAAAAAACCATTGTTTGTTTGAATTGACTAAGGTTTAGGGTGGAACAAAGTATAGTAGTGGGTTGTTGCCTATAGTTCTCACTAAACAGTGTCCCTGTGATTCATTTATGAAATGTAATTTGAAATATAATTGAAAATATAAAGCAACAAATATAGTTTCACAAATAAGCTTTAGAAATTCATAAGAGATTAGAAAATAAACCAAAGATGCCCTTACAAAGAAACCTTGGACAGTTATTTCAAACACAGCGTTTCTATAGTTTATGCCATCATAAAAAATATCCAAGATTATCATCCCCTCTTATCCTACCCCCTTTCTTTGATATTTTGCTCATTAATTTTTCACTATAAATGTTTAAAATAAAAATTTACAGTCTGTCATTTATATGGTGGTGTTTTTAAACAAATTTATAGGGGATTTTTTTTTTTTATATAAAGTTGCCTTTATGCACATCTTGTATTATTAATCGTCAACTGGTCAAATTGCTACATACTAGTACATATTTATATTGGCAGATTTATAATATCAAGACTTTGGTTTATTCATGGTTTTCCAGTGATTTATGTTATAAAAACTAACATAAGATTTTGTGTGTTCATAGAATTGTATCAAATTGTATCCTAGCTTATCTTCCTAGATACTTGGTAAATTATCAATGTGTTTGTGCTGAATGATAGAGAAGGGTGATGTTTACAGTTATGTAACTGGAGGAAATGTTTTGTTATACCTCTTCTCCATTAAGTTGTTATTATGTAATGTAAATTATTGATTGTATGTATCTGAAGTTTAAATAAATGTTTGAAAATCATATTTTTAAAGATTGATGATCGATGATTGAAGCAAAAATCTTGTCAAATTAACATTATGGACATTTTATTCAGAATATTTTGGGCAATGAGTTCACTTTCAACAACTTTTATGCAATTGCAAAACAAAAAAAAAACGTATTTCAAATTTTGCTAAAAAAGTAAATGTCATCTTCCAAGTCAAGTGTTTTAGGTCCATGTCTTTCCTCAAAAACTCTTGACAAATTTGGCTTATATTTCCTAGGCTGCTAGACACAACTTAAGTTTCCACTGAGATTGGGGCAGATTTCATTGGCTACTCTTAATTAAATACAACCAGTCCAATCAAGAAATTCCCCCTAACCCATTTTGACTGATTTTATTGTTGCATCAATTTGCTTCTGGTGTAGAGAAGCAGCCCACAAAATATAAGCCAAATTTGTCAAGGGTTTGTAGGGAATGGAATGGACCTCAAACACTTGACTAGGGGAGATGGGTAAATATCCGTGTCCTGCTAGCTGAAGTACCCTACTGTCAACTCCTTTCCTTAAATAAATCCTTGTATCTTGCAAAATTTTAACAAGTATTTATATTTTTAGCTCACCTGACCCAAGGGACAGTGTGAGCTATTGTCATCACTTGGCATCTGTCCTTTGTCTGTTAACTTTTCATTAATTTTCATCTTCTCCTCTGAAACCACTGAAGCAAATTCAACCAAATGTTACAGGAATGATGTACTAAAGTTCCTTAACAAAGATTGCTTAATTCGTTCTGATCCGATAAAAAACATGGCCACCAGCACAGAACTAAGTTTTAACATTGGAGCGTATCAGAAAAATCACATTTTCATCTTCTCCTCTGAAACCATTGAAGCAAATTCAACCAAACTTTAAAGGAATAGTGTACTTAAGGTCCTTTACAGAGATTGCACATTTTGTCGTGATCCGATAAAATGCAGAACTTAGGTTTAACATTGGAGCGTTTTGGAAAAATCACATTTTCATATTCTCCTCTGAAACTGCTGAAGCAAATTCAACCATACTTTCCAGGAATTATTTACTAAAGGTCCTTTACAAAGACTGCTCATTTCCTTCTGATTCGATAAAAACATGGCCGTCAGCACTGAACATAGTTGAACATTGCACCCTATGGGAAAATCACATTTTCATCTTCTCTGAAACATCTGATGCAAATTCAACCAAACTATACAGGAATGATGTACTTAAGGTCATTTACAAGGATTACTCATTTGTGCCAATCAGATAAAAAACATGGTGGCCAGTGTAGAACATAGTTTAACTTTGGACTGTATGTGAAAATCACATTTTCATCTTTTCCTCTGAAACGACTGAAGCAAATTCAACCAAATGTTACAGGAATGATGTACTAAAGGTCCTTTACAGAGATTGTTCATTTCCTTCCGAGCCGATAAAAAACATGGCTGCTAGCACAGAGCATTGTTTAATATTGGACACTATGGGAAAATCACATTTTCATCATCTTCTCTCAAACTATTGAAGCAAATTCAACCAAACTGTACAGGAAAGATGTACTAAATCTCTTTTACAATGATTGCTCAATTCATTCTCTGATCGGATACAAAAAAAACTTGGCCGCCGGTGAGGAACATAGTTTAACATTGGACCCTATGGGAAAATCACATTTTCATCTTCTCCTCTGAAACAGCTAAAAAAAAATCAACCAAACTTGAGAGGAATGATGTACTAAAGGTCTTTTACAAAGATTGCTAATTTCGTTCTGATTCGATAAAAATATGTCGTTAGCACGGAACATAGTGTATCATTTGACCCTATGGGAAGATCACATATGCATCTCGTCTGAAAACATTTAAGTAAATTCAATGAAACTTTACAGGAATGATGTACTAAAGGTCATTTACAAGGATTACTCAGTTTGTTCATATTTTACAAATACATGGCGGAACTTAGGTTTTACATTGGACTTTATTGTAAAAATCACATTTTCAACATCTTCTCTGAAACTATTGAATTAACTAAAATGTATTGGAATGATGTTTAGAAGATCTTTTGCAAAGTTGACTCATTTTCAATAGGACAAAAAACATGGGTGCTAATGGAGAACATAGCTAAACATTAGACCTCAATGGTAAAAACCATCATTTTTTATGCGCCCGCGACGAAAAGTCGGGGGGCATATTGTTTTACCCTTGTCCGTCCATCCGTTCATTCGTCCGTTCGTTTGTCTGTTCGTCTGTCCGTACGAATGAAAAACACAACTTTTCATGTTTTTTTTTGAAAGTTTGCAAACAAATTCCAACTACTTCAAAGGAATCTAACTTACAATAAGTGGATGTGCACACACATATCTTTTGGAATTTTCAAAATGGCCGCGGTTGCCATGGAAACTGAAAAAAGGCGGGAAAAGTCGTACAGATTGAGACAATAGTTGAAAATTTTATTTTCTGCAGGCAACAAATAAAGAAAATCACAATGAATTTCACCACCAGAAATGTAATTATTTTCATCTTTCAGGTCACTTAATAAATTCTGAACTAGAGGTAGATTTTTTTTTCTCTAAAATATGTATACTGATGGATTCTTAACTTTTTAGTGTAGCAGGAAACTGACATTTTTAGCTCACCTGACTCAAAGGGTCAGCATGAGCTATTGTCATCACTTGGTGATGAAAATTCAAATCGCTTCAAATTTGATGAAACTTTACAAGAAGGATGTCCAGCACCCATAGAAATGATTATGGGTCTCAGAATTTTCAAAATGGCTGCCGTTGCTATGGAAACTGGAAAAAGGCGGGAAAATTCAAAGTGCCTCAAAATGGATGAAACTTTACAGGAAGATTTCCTAGCACCCATAGAATTGATTTTCGGGCTCAGAACTTCCCTTTTATATATTTTGGGAAAAGGAGAGGCATATAATTGTGTCCATACTTGTACTGTGTCAACACACGCTTAAATTTGCACTTGCCCTATTGATTCAGGGTTCAATGAGCGGGGGCATAATTGGTTGCCATTCCGCGACAGCTCTAGTTTTGGTCGTGCATTGCATAGTAGTATTTTGTCAGGTGAGCGATACAGACTCAGTCTCTGAGCCTCTAGTTTGCTCATTTGATGCGAAGCACTACATTTAAAAAGTCGTACAGATTGAGACAATAGTTGAAAATTTTATTTTCTGCTGGCAACAAATAAAGAAAATCACAATGAATTTCGCCACCAGAAATGTAATTATTTTCATCTTTCAGGTCTCCTTAATAAATTCTGAACTAGAGGTAGATTTTTTTTTCTCTAAAATATGTATACTGATGGATTCTTAACTTTTTAGTGAAGCAGGAAACTGACATTTTTAGCTCACCTGACTCAAAGGGTCAGCATGAGCTATTGTCATCACTTGGTGTCTGTTCGTTACTTTTCACATTTTGATCTTTTCTGAAACCACTAAAGCAAATTCAACCAACTTAACAGGAATAATGTATGGAAGGTCCTTAACAAAGACTGCTCATTTTCGTTCCGATCCGACAAATAAAGTGAATTTGGACACAGTTAAGAGCTTGACATTGTTACTAGATGGACACAATAAGGAGTTTGACACCATAATTAGCTAAAGACAAACTAGAGAGAATAAAAATTAGCCCTTTTGATCCCTGAATCTCGGAAACTGTAAGAGTAATGCTAAATCTGTTGACATATTACTGACAGCCGACATATAGATGAATCCAAAGAAAAAAATTCAATTGAAATCCGATTGAAAATAACGATTTTAAATATTTTCAAAAATTGCAATTGAGACCCCTTTGACCCCTTATAGTAAAGAAAAGGTAGGAGATACGCAACATCTGTAGACATACTACCAAAAGCATGCAACAAGAGGAATCTCGTAAAAATTCCATTTAAATACGATTTAAAGACTTAAAGATTTTAAGACAGCACCATACCATTAACCTCAATTGTTTTGCAGTCATATAAAAAACATGGCTGCTAGCACGGAACATAGTTTAACATTATACCTTATGGGAAAATCATATTTTCATTCTTCTCTTCTGAAACTAATGAAGCCAATTCAACCAAACCCTACAGGAATGATTTTTTTAAGATCCTTTACAAATATTGCTTATTTTGTTGCTATCTGACAAAAACATGGCTGCCAGCTTGGATCGTAGTTTTACATTGGATTCTGTGGGGAATTCACATTTTCATCTTTTTCCCCGAAATCGCTGAAGCAAATTTAACCAAACTTTTCCAGAATGATGTTTTGAAGGTCCTTTACTAAGATTGCTCATTTCATCCCGATATGACAAAAACAAAATACCGAAGTTACTGTGAATTTAGTTTTCTGAATATGCACATTTCAATATCTAAATTATATCTTTTGTTAAAAACTAAGGAGTATCTCCCTCATGCATCGCTCTGCCCTATGCTGAATTTTGACTTTTCTATTTAGATCTTTTTGGTTATTTGCTCTATATCAGCTTTTACACGTTTTTCGGTTAATGGACTTCCAACTTTTTGGTTTTATATGCACTGATGAGACATAAGTTGTTGAAATGCGCACATTCAGAAAATAAATTAACAGTAACTTCGATATTTTGTTATTTATTACCACTGGGCCGATGCCTCTGCTAGTGGACTTTTAGTCCCCGAGGGTATTCACAAACCCAGTAGTCAGTACTTCGTTGCTGACCCGAAAACTGACTTTATTGTAACTTGCAATATCTAAATTTTACAAAATTTTGTTTAAAACTAAGGAGTATTTCCCTCATGCATAGCTCTGTCTTTAGCTGAAATTTGTTTTTTTTTCTATTTAGATCTCTTTGGTTATTCGTTCTCTATCAGCTTTTACACGTTTTTCGGTTAGACTTGTAATTGTTTGGATTGATCTGCACTGATGAGACATAAGTTGTAGAAATACGCATATGCAGAAAACAAATTAACAGTAATTTCGATATTTTGTAATTCACTGACTTATGTCTCTTCAGTGCAGACAAAACACATGGCCACCAGCACTAGACTTAGGTTTAAAATCTGACCTTATTGGAAAAATCACATTTTCATCTTCTCCTCTAAAACGGCTTATGCAAATGCAACCAATTATTACAGGAGTGATGTATTGAAGGTCTTTTACAAAGACAAAAAACATGGCATCCATCACAGAAAAAGTTTTACTTTGGACCGTTTGGGAAAATAACATTTTTAGCTCACCTGACCCAAAAGGTCAGTGTGAGCTATTTTCATCACTTGGCGTCTGTCTGTCCGTTAAACTGTCACATTTTCATCCTCTGAAACATCTGCAGTGAAGAATAAATATCCAAACTTTACAAGTTAATGATGTATGGAAGGTCCTTCACAAAGAATGCTCATTTCTTTCCGATTTGAAAAAATATGGCTCTCAGCGCAGAACTTAGTTTTAACATTGGAATCCATTGGAAATATCATATTTTCATCTCCTCTGAAACTATTGAAGCAAATTCTATCAAACTTTCCAAGAATGATGTATGGAAGGTCCTTTACAAAGAATGTTCATTTTGTTTTGATCCGACAAAACACATGGCCATTAGCGCGGAACTTGTATGTATAACTTATTGGACCATATTGGAAAATTTCTCCTCTGAAACTTCCGAAGCAAATTAGACCAAACTTAATAGGGATGATTTTTTAAGGTCCTTTTACAAACATTGCTCATTTCATTCTGATCGGACAAAACATTGCCATCAGCACGGAACTTTCATGTAGGTTTAACATTTTACTCCATGGAAAAAATCAAATTTCCATCTTCTCCTCTGAAACTGCTGAAGTAAATTCAACCAAACTTTACAGGAATAACGCGTGGAAAGTTCTTTATATTTCGTTCAAACAAGACAAAAGACGTGGCTTCCAGGATGGAACTTAGGTTTAACATTGGACCCTATTGGAAAATCACATTTTCATCTTCTCTGAAACCACTGAAGTAAATTAAACCAAACTTTAGAGGAATGATGTATGAATTCCAAGGTCATGTACAAAGATTGTTTATTTCGTTCTGATCCAACAAAAACATGGCGGCCAGCGTGGAACTTAGGTTTAACATTGGACCTTATGGGGGAAAATTACATTTCATCTTTTCTGAAATTACTGAAGCAAATTGAACCGAACTCCTCATGAATGATAAACGGTAGGTCCTATGCAGAGATTGTTCATTTTGTTCCGATCTCACAAACAACCTGGCTTCCAGTGCGGAACTTGGGTTTAGAATTGGACCCTATGTAGGTACTCCAACGAAGATTTTTGTAAGCAAAGTTTGATAATTTATCAATTTTCATTGCACAAATACATAATGATGACATGGTGCATGAAGACGCACGTTAAGTGTTGTATTTAAATTACAACCCATACTTTTCAACTGCAAAGTTTCAAATAGATTCATGAATGCACGTAGGTGGACGGCAATTTTAACTTTTACTTGTTTTTGTAGTTTTCTTGAATTTTCGTCGTAGTTAATTAGTGGCCAAAGCGCCGCAACTCCAAATAATTTGGAACCAGTTTTTCCTTAACTCTTAATAGAACTGGTAAATAAGAAGAAATATTAATTTCTTATTATGGAAGCAGATAACTATCTTTTTTCACCTTTATATTCATTGAATGCGTTGGAGTACCTACCCTATGTAAAAATCACATTTTCATCTTCTTCTCTGAAACCACTGAAGCAAATTCAACCATCTTTATAGGAATGATGTTTTGAAGGCCCTTTATAACGATTGCTCAGACAAAAACACGACCACCAGCACTAAACTTGGGTTTAAAATTGAAGCCTATTGGAAAAATCACATTTTCATCTTCTCTAAAACAACTTGTGCAAATGCAACCAATCTTTATAGGAATGATGTATTGAAGGCCCGAGATTGAAGGTCTTTTACAAAGATTGTTCATTTCATTTCGATCAGACAAAACATGGCATCAATCAAAGAAAAAAGTTTTACTTTGGACCCTATTGGATAATCAGTGTGCGCTAGTGTTGTCATTGGCGTCCAGTGGTATGTTAAACTGTCACATTTGCATCAACTCTTCTGAACCCACTGAAGTAAAGCAAAAATATCCAAACCATATGTTTACAGATACGATGTAAGGAAGGTCCTTTACAAAGGTTGCTCATTTCGTTCCGATTGGACAAAACATGGCTCTCAGCGCAGAACTTAAGTTTAAATGATATCATATTTTTATCTTCTCCTCTGAACCCACTGAAGCAAATTCAACCAAACTTTGCAGGGCTGATGTATGGAAGGTCCTTTATAAAGAATGTTCATTTTGTTCTGATCCGACAAAAACATGACCACCAGCCCGAAATTAAGGTTTAACTTATTGGAACTAATCGGAAAAATTGCGTTTTGATCTTCTCCTCTGATTCTACTGAAGCAAATAAGACCAAACTTTACAGGAATGATGTTTTGAAAGTCATTTACAAAGATTGCTCGTTTTATTCTGATACAACAAAAACATAGCCGCCAGCGATTAAATTTCATGTAGGTTAACCTAAAACTACTGAATCAAATTCAATCAAACTTAGCAGAAGTCCTTAATAAAGATTGCTTATTTCATCACGTTATAACAAAAAGATGTGATGGCTGCCAGTACAGAACATAGTTTCACAATGGATCCTATGTGAAAATCACATTTTTCTTCTCTTCTGAAACCACTGAAACAAATTCAATCAAACTTTACAGGAATGATGTATGGAAGTCCTCTACAAAGATTGTCCATTTAGTTCCGATCCGACAAAGACATGGCTACCAGCATGAGACTTAATAGGTTTAACAGTGGACATTATTGGAACACTCTCGTTTTCATCTTTTATTCTGAAACCACTGTAGCAATTTAACCAGACTTTGCAGAATAATTTGTAGAAGGTCCTTCACAAATATTGCTAATTTCAGTCAGATCAACAACTAGAGGCTCAGAGACTGAGCCTGTATCGCTCACCTAACAAAATGGTGAAATGCAGAGTTTTCGATGTTCTGCGTGGCGGCTATGTTTTTCATCGAAAGGGCTTCCATATATCATTCTTGTTAATTAAGTTTGGTTGAATTTGCTTCAGTGGTTTCAGATAAAATGATGAAACTGATGTTTCCAATAGGATCCAAATCGGAACCAAATAAGGAATCTTTGCAGAGGACATTCCATACATTATTGCTGTAAAGTTTGGGAAAATCACCCATTTCATTATCTGCTCCGAAACTAATGAAGCAAATTAACTAAGCTGTATTGGAATGATGTATGGAAGGTCTTGACGAAGACTATTCATTTCAATCTGTTCTTACAGAAAACATGGTCACCGGTGGAGAACATAGCTTAACATTAGAATCAATGAAAAACATAATTTTTGCTCATCAGCATTTGTATGGCATAGAAACATATTGTCAGATGAGCAATACATGCTCAGTCTCTGAGCCTCTGGGTTTTATTCCTTATTTTTTTTATAGCGGTATTGGTGGCAGCTAAAACTGTTAACCCCCTTGTTGCTATAATTTAGAGCCCAACGTACAGTTCCTATGATTTTGTTTACAAAATTATATTTTTCACAACAAGATGTTGTGTATTATTGCCATATCTGTTTTTTTTTGGTGTAATTGCTATAGCCCGAGTGAGCTTTATCATCGCTTGGCATCCTTGTCCTTCCATTTGTTTTAATTATTGCATTTATATACAATATTAGTAATGATGTTGACTCTGAATAAAAGAAAGATACATAGACAAGTCTTTGAAACTGAGTAAAAGACAATTCTTTGGCCAGTCTTTCCTCCAATATCTTGCTTAGTCGATACTAAATCTAGTATATTTGGAGTCAACATACTAATATTGTGTTCATTCCGCAATAAAAACATTCCATAAAGATATGAAACTTTCATTTAGAAAAACTTTAGGACTTATTTAAACTATGAAAGGATATAATGTAAATGCATGTGAGACAAAATCTCTACAAAAACATGGTGAAAACAACACTTTTATTGTTACTCTTCATCTTAAACTGACCACAACATGTTTCACTGGAGTAATTTTGTTAAAACATACCGAAGTAAATAATCCAGGATTATTCATGAATCAACATTTAGTGGACTTAATTTGTAACACGACAAAAAAAAATGTTTTAAAACAACTTAGGCACAAAACAAGAGGTGTCGCCGAATGGCAGCCAGTTATACCCCCGCTCATTGAATACTGAATCAATATGGAAAGTGCAAATTTAAGTGAGTGGGATACAATACAGGTGTGGACACAGTACAAGTGTGGACACAAAACACGTATGGACACAATCATAAATCCTCAAGAAATAATGCGAAAAGAAAAGACCCCCCCCCCAAAAAATCATATAATATGTGAAATCTATTTCATACTAAAAACATAGATACTGTATACACTGTTATTTTTGTTTTGATCCCCACTCTTTGAAAAAGAGAGTAAAAATTACACTACAGCTGCAATAAGACTCAGACAAAGTGAAAAATATCACACACATAAATTCTCGATAAAAAAATGAATAAATGGCTTTAACGGAAAACGGAAAGTTACCAACTCCATAAGGAGAGACACTGTACCACTCATCGTACCAAGACTTCAGAACAAATATGAAATCATTACTTAATACACAAGCTAAATTTCAATAACTTGTTATGATGGAACAAAATCACAGTTATCCACAAACATGAAGTAAATGAATGATGGACTTGAAAAGGGAAGACACGGTACCTAAGCTTCAGACCAAATATCAAATCATTATTACATACACAAGATGAGAAATCCTTGATGAAAAATTTCAATAAATGGCTATAATGGGAAAAATCAAAGTTTTCGTCAAACAAGAAGTACATGGGTGACGGGCTTGAAAAGGGGAAACCAAATTCTTTATACTTCATACACAAGCTGAGAAATCCTTGACAAAATCCTTGACGAAAAAATTCAATATATGGCTATAAAGAAAAAAATGAAAATATCGTCATACAGAAAGTAGATGAGTTATGCACTTGATAGACACGGTACAACTCGTCATACCTAAGTTTCAGACCAAATATCAAGTCATTACTACATACACAAGCTGAGAAATCCTTGACGAAAAAAATCAATATATTGCTTTAACGGGAAAAATCAAAGTTCTCATCAAACAGGAAGTAGATGAGTGACGGATTTGAAATAGAGAGATACGGTACAACTCATCACACCAAAGCTTCAGACCAAATATCAATTAATTACTACATACAAAAGCTAAGAAATCCTTGACGAAAAATTTCAATATATGGCTTTAATGGGAAAAATTAAGGTTTTCCTCACACAGGAAGTAGATGAGTGATTAACTTGAAAAAGAGAGACACAGTACAACCCATCATGCCTAAACTTCAGACCAAATATCAAATCATTACTACATACACAGGCTGAGAAATCCTTGACGAAAAATTTCAATGTATGGTTATAATGGGAAAAATCAAAGTTTTCGTCAAACAGGAAGTAGACGAGTAATGGACTTGAAAAGGGGAGACACGGTACAACTCATCATGCAAAAGCTATCCAAATATCAAACCATTACTACATACACAAGCTGAGATATCCTTGACGAAAGATCTTCCGGACGGATGGACGGACAGACAGACGAACAAGGGTAAAACAGTATACCCCCTCTCCTATGGAGCGGGGGTATAATAATTGTGAAAAAAAGAAAAATATGCCATGTTTAATAGTAAGTTTTTGTCTATGCGTCACCGCTGTGTTATTGTGCATACAAGCATGGGATTAATATAACTTAATATCCCTTCATTGTTAATTTAATATATTATAAAGATCGACAGATTCACATTCTGTTAATAATTTGTTGAAAATAAAAGAGGCTCTCAAGAGCCTGTATAGGCCATGGCTGACATAAACAGTCCAAAAAAGGCCTCGGGTATCTTATTTGTTTCAAAGTTGAACTATACTTCCTGATGACAATCATTTTATTATGGTCAAGACTTACTGGACGCCTTTTTTTGAAGGGGGCTTATTAAGGACTTTTATGAACAAGTTTGGTTTTAATTGGCCTACTAGATTCAGAGGTGAAGATCTTTGAATGTGTTTCCTTTAAGGTCCAATGGTGAACTAAATCCCCACTGTAGCCCATTTAGGTTGAGGTGCAGACTGTATGAACAATTTTTAAAGGGGATAACCCAAGGAATATTCTGACCAAGTTGGCTTCAAACTGGCTTTGTTGTTTCAGAGGAAAAAAAATCTTTGAATACTTTTTCCATTGGATCCTATGTTTTACTATGTATGTTCACCGCTGGTGGCCATCTTGGATGAGATGCTGACTTGTCGGAAACATTTTTCATTTCAAAGGGGGACAACTAAGGACTATGGTGACCAAGGTTGGTCTTATTAGCCTAGAAGTTTCAGAGGAGAATATCTTTGAATGTGCTTTCCCATTTTGTACAATGATAAGCTAAATCCCTCTCTGGCAGCAATTTTGGATGAAGTGCAGACTTGCAAGACATTTTTAAAAGGGGACCACTCAAGGACTGTCATTACCAATTTTGTATCCAATTGGCCTTGTTGTTTCAGATAAGATCTTTGAATGTTTTCCCATAAGGTATAATATTAAACTATGTTGCTCACTGGCGGCCATTTTTTAATGTGATGCAGACTTGCCGGACACATTTTTTCAAAGGGCCACGTTTTTCAAAGGGTCAAACTAAAGACTATTGTAACCAATGTTGCTTCCAATTGGCCGAGAAGTTTTTGAGAATGAGATCTTAGACTGAAATATTTTCCCATAGGGTCAAATGTTGAACTAAGTCCCCTGCTGGTGGCAATCCTGGATGGGGGAAGACAACTTGACAATGTTCAATAAAATGTAGCCCTTGACATGCTTAACATTTATGCAATTTAAACTTTCCCTCTATCCGAATTTTTTTTCGTCTCGCCTGCAACGAAAGCGAAAGCGAGACATAGGCATTTCTCTCCAACGTCGTCGTAAACCTTTTTAGAACCTTAATAACTTTTAAATGGTGAATAAAAGGATATGGTGTAAATGCACATGAGACAAAGTCTCTACAAATACATGGTAAAAAACAAGTAAAGGAACAACGCTATTATTGTTGTTCTTCATCTTGAAGTCACCACGAGGCCCTCAACAATGAGCTTTGCTCATACCTCATAGTAAGTCCAAGACGGCCGCTAGCACCGGTTTAAGCGGAATTCTTTGCTAATTGTCGAGCAACGCTACATCCATGTCTTTCTTGGTAATGGGTGCGGGATTGTCAACAAACATCAATTAAACTGGCAAAGTGCTCTTACAATCACTGTCATCCTTTGCCCGACAAAAGCACTAGTGTCTTAAGCTAGTGGACAACTACAACATATAGACAAACACAGGGCACTCATCGAATTGTAAGAAAACTTGGCGTTATATAATAGTGAGATGTGGGCACTTAAAACAGGTGGTCTGGATTACATTTCGAAAATTACAAAAATAATTGCCAAAATTTGAAAGTATCAATAGTATATCCATATGAGAAATTCTCTCACGCACAAGTACACCATAACTGAAAAATATAGAGAGCATACATCTCTCGCACGGGGAATCGTTTTACGGACTCCACACTGCAGGAGAGACAAACTCCAGTCGTAAATGGTGAATAAAAGGATATGGAGTAAATGCACATGAGACAAAGTCTCTACAAATACATGGTAAAAAACAAGCAAAGGAACAACGCTTTTATTGTTGTTCTTCATCTTGAAGTCACCATGAGGCCTTCAACAATGAGCTTTGCTCATACCTCATAGTAAGTTCAAGACGGCCCCTAGCACCGGTTTAAGCGGAATTCTTTGCTAATTGTCGAGCAACGCTACATCCATGTCTTTCTTGGTCATGGGTGCGGGATTGTCAACAAACATCAATTAAACTGGCAAAGTGCTCTTACAATCACTGTCATCCTTTGCCCGACAAAAGCACTAGTGTCTTAAGCTAGTGGACAACTACAACATATAGACAAACACAGGGCACTCATCAAGTCGAATGTAAGAAAACTTGGCGTTATAAAATAGTGAGATGTGGGCACTTAAAACAGGTGGTCTGGTCTGGATTGCAATTCGAAAATTACAAAAATAATTGCCAAAATTTGAAAGTATCAATAGTATATCCATATGAGAAATTCTCTCACGCACAAGTACACCATAACTGAAAAATATAGAGAGCATACATCTCTCGCACGGGGAATCGTTTTACGGACTCCACACTGCAGGAGAGACAAACTCCAGTCGTAAATGGTGAATAAAAGGATATGGAGTAAATGCACATGAGACAAAGTCTCTACAAATACATGGTAAAAAACAAGCAAAGGAACAACGCTTTTAATGTTGTTCTTCATCTTGAAGTATATAACTTATATGTAACATCTTTTGCCCACAGGTAGCTTATGATGTAAGCTTTCCAGCATCACATGTTTCAGATGACCCTGTGTTGATGGTTCAATGACTTCATAAAAACTGAAACTAGCTTTCACATTTAAGTTGAAATCTCTGGATTTTTAATACAAAGATCCATTATATTAAGTGTATTGATGTATCATAGTGGGTACATGCCAGACTGCCAAGTGTCAGTTGACGTCCACTTCATTTGCACGGTTCAGTGACTCTGTAAATTTTGCGACATGGTTTTAGTATCAAGTCAATTTCTGATGCATTGTTATGTATAGACATACTATATTTTGTCTATTGCTACATCTAAGCAGTTGCATGCCAGACTGACAAATGTCATGTAGCCTTGGCCTCAATTTCATGGTTCATTCACTTAAATACTTATTTTTCCGCAACTATAATACCCTGATTCATTATATTTGATATATTGCTACATCTAGGTGTGTGCATGCCAGTCAGACACCTGTCATGTAACCTTGACCTCATTGCAATGGTTCATTGACTTTGAATATTTAATAGTACTTTTGTCTCTGTAGCTTTGATACCTAGAGTCATCATATTTGGTCTATTGCTACATCTAGGTGGGGGCATACCAGTCTGACACCTGTCATGGAGCCTTGCCTTCCCTTTAACTAGAACACGTTTTGTCTAATGCACATCTAGGTTGGCATATGGCAGTCTGACACCTGTCATGTAGCATTGACCCCAATTTCATGGTTCATTGACTTTAATCATTTCTCTGCAACTAGACCACTTTACAGGCATCATATTTGGTCTATTGTTATATCTAGAAGGGCATATGCCAGTCTGACACCTGTCGTGTAGCCATGACCTCGATCAATTTCATGGTTCACTGACATATAATGTCTTTGTAATTAGAACACCCAGAAGCATCATTTATGGTCTAGTGCTACATCTAAGGGGGCACATGCCAGTCTGACAACTGTCAATTAGTTTTGACATCAATTTCATGGTTCATTGATCACTCTTTATTTTAATACTTATTAATCTGTAACTAAAACCCTTTCGGCATCATATTTGGTCTATTGCTACACCAAGGCAGATGCATCATGGCTAGTCTGACACCTGTCATATAGCCTTGATTAATTATATTGTTTTCAGATGTGCACATACAGATGAGACGTGTCTACACTTGCTGAAATACAAGACAAAGGGTATAAAATCCCCAAAAAGACCAAAAAAGGAAATAACTCCTATATGGGTATTAAGATTTTCTTCAAAATTTCCATGTGGGTCTTATGTGCTGAACATTTTTGCAATTCAATCTTAACCTCTATTTGAAACTGTTTTTGAAATACAAGACCAAAACCATAAAATCACAATATAGTTTTTTTTTTTGGTTAAAAATGAAAACAGCAAAATTTTGAAAATTTAATGCAAAAAGGGCAATGACTCTAAAATGGGTCATCAGATTTTCTTCAAAATTGCAGGGTGGGTAAATCTTGTCATGCTGATTATTTTATCTCAAGTCATATTTTTGATTTCTGCAATTGCTTTTGAGTTGTTTGCAAAAACTTTAATTTACCCCTATGTTCTATTTTTTGCAACAGCGGCCATTTTGTTTAGCCAGTGGACCAAAAAATGCTACATTTTAAGAAGCCATACCCTGGTAATGATTCAGGCCAAGTTTGCTTTCATTTTCTCACTGGTTTGAGGAGATGGTTTTACGATGGACAGACAGCAGGTGATGGCAAAAGCTCAACCTGGCTATAGTGTGGTGACCCAACAAAGCAGTACAGAATAGCTTATAATACATTTTTATTAACAGATACAATAATGTGCAGATTACAGTATTTGCAGCGAAATCAACACAATTGCATTAAGAAATAAATGTGTGCAACCCTGCATTTATATTAAATGAATAGTTCTGTTTATTAGGGCCCTGCATTAAGATGCGGGTGCCCTATAGTTTTCACTTTGTCCATCAGTCTGTCTGTCTGTCCATAAACAATTTTTTCTGTCAAAGATTTCTTGGCTTTTATCAGTGGGAATGATTTGAAATTTAGTCTGAAGCTTGGAAATGATGAGTTGTATTGTGTAAGCAATTTTCAAGTGGTCGAGTGACAAACCTGAAAATTGCTTATACAATACAACTCATCATTTCCAAGCTTCAAACTAAATTTCATATCAATCCCACTCATACAAGCCAAGAAATCTTTGAGGAAAATGGGTTCATAGTTAAAAATCAAAGTATTTGCAAACAGGAATTGTGAACCTGCAAAACTGGAAAATTGTTTACTCAACTCATCATTTCAAAGCTTCAGATCAAATTTCGAATCATTGCCTCCTGTACAACAAGCAAAGAAATGAAAATTTGGACGATACAATTCATCATTCAAATCTTCGGACCAAATTTCAATTCATTCCCTTTTATACAATTCCTTTTGCCAGGTAACAATAAGGATGACAATTATTGTTACTTCATTTAAAACAGGTCCGCATCCGGTGAAGTTCCCATAATTAGTCTCTTTTCCGGTCTCAGGTAATAATAACTATTTTTATTAGGATTACTTTTCCAGGTAAATCCATGTAATCGTAGCCAGTTCGTTTATACAAGCCAAGAAACTTGCATTGGTTCAGCAGGTTCTCCTAAATGACGCAAGTGAAAATTTGTTGCAATTTTTAATTACTAACAACACAACCAAGATGTGATAAAACATTTACATATCTTCTGACAAATTCAATTAAAATAATTTTTCTAGCTTGCACATCTTTTGTCCTTAGAAAGTTAAAATTGTAAACGACATGCCGAAAACCAAAAGCCTGTTCAAGCAGACCAAAAAGTTGTAGCATGTACACAACTAAGTCATCAAAAAACAATAATTTGACCTGGACGAAAGTTCAATGTCAGTATTCACCAACCATTGTACATTACACATTTCCCTGATGTGATATATCCACATGCCATTTACAAAGAGCAAATCACAATTCACACCAAATGTTTTGGTATATCTAACTTGAATTTATTTGCTTCTACATAACTAGAGGCTCTAAAGAGCCTGTAGCTCACCTGGTCCAAGGCTAGCAAAACAGTACAAATAACCTCTTATTTTTAATATTATAGAAGACCTCTATGTAATATTGCCCACTGGTTCCCATAAGGTCCTACTTTAAACTATGCTTCCCGTTGACATGCATCTTGGATCTAATGTGAACTTACTGGACACATTTTTCAAGATCTTTGAATGAGTTTTCCAAAGGTGTTCAAAGTTAAACTAAGTTCCCCATTGGCAGCAATTTTGGATCTGATGGGGACTTACTGGACTCATTTTCTAAGGGGACCAACAAAGGAGAGTTGTGACCAAGTATGGTTCCAATTTGCCGGGTATTCTTAGAGGAGAAGATCTCTGAATGAGTTTTCCTATATGGTCCAATGTTAGACTATGTTCCCTGCTGGCAACCATCTTGAATCTGATGGGGTCTTCACCGACACATTTTTCAATGGGGATCAATTAAGGATAGTTGTGTCCAAGTATAATTCCAATTGGCCAAGTAGTCTCAGAGAAGAAGATCTCTGAATGTGTTTTCCAATAGGGTGGAATGTTCAACTAGGTTCCCCGCTGGTGGCCATCTTGGATCTGATGTGGACTTGCGGGACACACTTTCCACAGCTTGACAACTATGGATAGTTATGGCCCTTTAGGCCAGGTGAGCTAAAAAGTAAATAAAAGAAAATGTGTCCATGGGACATGGATGCACCCGCCATACAGATATATCAGCAGAAAGGAAGTAGATGAGCGACGGACTTGAAAAGGGGAGACACGGTACAACTCATCATACCAAAGCTTCAGACCAAATTTCAAATCATTCTTGCATACACAAGCTGAGAAATCTTGGACGAAAATTTTGGACGTACATACGGACGGATGGACTAACGGATGGACAGATGTACGGACAAGGTGAAAAATTAATGCCCTCATGGCCTAACGGTGGGGGCATAAAAATAAAGGGCTAAGCTGAGTGCAGCATGATATGACCGCAGCATTTCGACCACTGAAATTTGCACAAGTGTAAACTAAAATGAATGTGGACACAGTAATTTGCTGGACACAATAAGGACATTAACACATTAATTAACTGGTCACAAACTAGTGAAAATAAAAATTAGCCCCTTTAATCCCTTATTTATAGGATATCGGAAGAACTAAGCAAAATCTGTAGACTACCAACTAAAAGCTTACATCAAGAGAAATCCAAGGAAAAAACTCTGATTGAAATCCTATGAAAAATAAGGATTTCACATATTTTGAAATATTGCAATTTGGCCCCTTTGACCCCTTATAGCTTGGAAACTGTAAGAGCAACGCAGAATCTTTACCATACTACTGCAAGCTTACAATGAGAATAATCCAAAGAAAAAAATCCCATCAAAATCTGATGAAAAAAAAAAGATTTCACATATTTCTAATAATTGCAATTTTGGCCCTTTTAACCCTTATAGCTCGGATATGGTAATAGCTACGCAAACAAGTTGCCATATTGCTAAAAGCTTACAATGAGAGGAATCCAAGGAAAAAAATCCCATCAAAATATGACGAAAAATAAAGATTTCACATATTTCTGATAATTGCAATTTTGTCCCCTTAGACCCCTTATAACTTGGAAACTGTAAGAGCTACGTCAAATCTGTTGGCATACCACTAAAAGCTTGCAATGAGAGGAATCCAAAGAAAAAAAATCCCATCAAAATCTGATGTAAAATAAAGATTTCACATATTTCTAAAAATTGCAGTTTTGGCCACTTATAGCTCAGAAACAGTAAAAGCTGTGACAAATCTGTTGACATATTACTGAAAGCCTACAATGAAAGCAATCTAAAGAAAAAAATTCAGATAAAGTGAAGAATATGAACACAATTCTGGTACTACCAGAATTGTACAATTCTGGTAGAAATAAGTGTACCAGAATTGTTACCAGAATTTACCAGAATTGTATCCAGTATTAGGATAGAATCCTTTTTTTTCTAGAATTTTCGAGAATTGTGCAATTCTGGAAGATTCTGGAAAATTCTGGACAATTCTGGTACCAGAATTGTGCAATTCTGGAAGATTCTGGACAATTCTAGTTTACCAGAATTGCGCACTTCTTGATGTCTCTGGACAATTTTCTGGCTCCAGACTTCTGCTAAAAAAAGTCCCAGCCATCACCTGGGGTGAAATAAAAAATGTGAAAAAAAAACAGACCATGTGCAACAATTTTTCAAGCATATTATCATGTGGGAAATATAGTCTGGCTGCATAAACTATTGAAGATTTCCTTATTTATTTATTTCTGTTGATGGCATTTGGTTTGAAACGATGCGACACAATTAAGTGCCTTATCTACATCAATATGTAACTAGTTATTTAGGTACATGTGTGCTTAATCAAGCCACATCTAAATCAAATGCCATTGCCATAAATGAAGAATTTTTGCATCCTACCTATAAGTCTTAGTGAGACTGTACTAAAATTGTTTAGAAATTACAACTCTGGTACTTGCGTAATGGTTTATAGTATCCGCCATGAAATAAGTTCCAAAGAATCAAATTTCATAGCTCACCTAGTGAAATAATCTCCAGCTGAAAAGTATTTACTGCTCACCTGGTGAAATAATCTCCAGACGGAATAATTCTCATAGATATATCAATAACATTTGTTCCATTTGTAACTTATTTCACAGGATACTATTTTACACTTGTACCAGATTTGCTCAATGTACAATTCTGGCTGAACTAGCATTGTTCATTGTACAATTCTGGCTGAACTAGCATTGTTCATTGTACAATTCTGGATATACCAGAATTGTTTCATTTACAATTCTGGTAATTCAAGAATTGTTCATTATACAATTCTGGAAGTACCAGAATTGTTCAAATCACAATTCTGGTTTTACCAGAATTGTTCAAATTACAATTCTGGTATTACATGAATTGTTAACTATTACAATTCTGGTAAAACCAGAATTGTACAATCTGCAATTCCGGAATTACTAGAATTGTAATTTGTACAATTCTGGAATACCAGAATTGTCTTTCGAAATGAAAAATTCTAGAATAAACCTCTATCCCAGAATTGTTAAAAAATACAAACAATTCTGGTGTACTAGAATTGTTCAGTTCAACAATTCTGGAAAAAACCAGAATTGTAAAAACACAATACTGGTAATTCCAGAATTGTTTCAACAATTCTGGTACTCTTATTTGTACCAGAATTGTACAATTCTTGTAGTACCAGAATTGTGTTCATATTCTTCACTTTATCCCAAAATTCCATTGAAATCATATGGAAAATAAAAATTTTAGTAATCCGCATGTTTGCAATTTTGGTCCTGTTTGGGCCCCTCATAGCTAGGAAAGGATACAAGTTATACAAAATCTGATGGTGCAAGGCTATGTTAATTTGTTATGATGAATCCATTGCAAAAAACTGCATCAAAATAGGACTAAAAATAAAATAAACTGTGGACACTTGATATGTCTCGCCTTTCCCATGCATCGCCTTAATTTGCACATTGATCTTCAGCAGTAGCCATGATACCAAATGTATCACTGATCAAAACATCACAATCATGATAATGCAACTGCATACTTAAGATCAATGGGCTACTACGAGTGGTTGATGTTAAACAGACACAAGAAAAAACTTAAACATTTGATAAACAGTGCAAAGTTTCAAAGTCATTGGAGCATGACTGCGGGGGCATAGACATATTACGCCACTAAAACTGATCTGTACTGATGCTAATGCAACTGCATATCAAATATCCATGGACTACTATGAGTGGTTGATGGTAAACAGACACAAGAAAAAACTTGAACATTGATAAAAAGTGCAAAATTTTGAAGTCAGTGGAGCATGACTGCGGGGGCATAGACATAAAACGCCACTGAAACTGAGCTGCAATTATACAAATGCAACTGCATACCAAATATCAATGGGCTACTATGAGTGGTTGATGCTAAACAGACACAAGATAAAACTTAAGCATTTGAAAAAAAAACAATTCAAAATTTCGAAGTCAGTGGAGCATGACTGCGGGGGCATAGACATAAAACGCCACTGAAACTGAGCTGTACTGATGCTAATGCAACTGCATACCAAATATCAATAGGCTAGCACAGGTGGTTGATGTTAAACAGACCTAAGAAAAAACTTAGACAATTGTGGACACCGCCGCTGCCGCCGCCGGAATCACCATACCTATGTCTCGCATTTTTCGACTATCGTCGAAGGCTTGACAAAAATTAAAATTTTTGAAATTCGCCCCTTTTGGGCCCAATTTATCTCGTGAAAGGTATATGCCACATGAAATCTGTTGGCATACTACAGATTGGAAATTTTCTTAGGAGTACACTGAAAGAAACACCATCAAATTCTAATAAATACTAAACATTCTACAGTCAAATATGCGAAAACACCGAATTTAACCCTTTTTGGCCCCTAATTCTGAAACGGGTGAGGCCACAAACTAAAGAAAATAAAACGGTTCTCAAGAATGTGCCAAGAAACATCATACATGTGTGTATTAAAATTTGAAAACAATCTGTCAACCAGTTATGCTGTCCACAGACATCAAAATACCTAATTTAAGCCCTTTTCAGCCCCTTTTTGCCTCTTTTTCTAAATTGGGCATGGCAGGAAATGCGAAATTGAATCCTGGGCTTCAGTATGTGCCAAGAAACATCATACTTAAATTTGAAAATGATCCGTACACTAGAACAAAAGTTATGCTGTCCACAGACACAAAAATACCCAATTTTACCCCTTTTTGGCCCCTTTTTCAAAAACGGGCGAGGCAAGGAACACAAAATTGAAACCCAGGCTTAAGCATGTGCCAACAAGCATCATAATAAATTTGATAAAAATCTGTCAGCTAGAAGCACAGTTATGATGTCAACAGACACCGATGCTGACGCGGACGCCTGCGCCATACCATAATACGACTGCAAAATATTTGCGGTCGTATAAAAATATCAGTCCAGATTTTTCAAACATTTTGTAACTTTTCTGATTTATCAGGGGATTTAACTCTACAAAATAATCTGACTGGGATTCCTCCTTTTAACAATAGGCTGTCGAGATCCTGTATCACTCACCTGGACCATCCCTGAAATAGAGAGATGAATGGCATTTCACATAGGGTCCAATGTTAAACTATCTTTCCTGCTCGAGGCTGCCTTGGATTTGATGCACACATGTGAGACACAAATTTTGAAAATGCCATCAAGGACTTTTGTGGTCAAGTTTACTTCCAATTGGATTAGTGGTCTCATGGACCTAATTCTTTTAATGGAATCCAATGTAAACTATGTTCCCACTGGTGACCATCTAAAATGAGGAATGGATCCGCGGGATACCTTTTTTGTTGGGACCAACTCAGAACCATTGTGACTAAGTTTGGTCTTAATTGGACTACTAGTTTCCGAGAAGATCTTTAAATTTTTTTTAAGTCTTTTCCATGGGGTCCAATATTAAAACTATGTACAATGTTAGTGGCCATCTTGGATGAGGTTCGGACCTACCATGTTTGGAAGGGACCATCTAAGGACCATTATGCTGAAGTTTGGTTCTAATTTGACTGATATGTTCTGAGGAGAAGATCTTTGAATGTCTTTTCCATAGGGCCCTATTTTATAACAATGTTCCCCACTGGCAGCCATTTTGGATGAGGTACAGACCTACTGGATACCTTTTTTGGTAGGGACCATCTAAGGACCATTGTGTCTAAGTTTGATTATAATTGGACTTGTAGTTTCTGAGAAGAAGATCTTTGAATGTCTTTTCCAAAGGGTCCAATGTTAAAACTATGTTCCCTGTTGGTGGCCATCTTGGGTGAGTTTGTGCCTAAGTTTGGTTAAAATTTGACTGATAGTTACTGAGAAGATCTTGAATGTCTTTTCCTTAGAGTCCAATTTTAAAACTATGATCCCCGCTGGGGGCCACAATGACTATTGTGACTAAGTTCGCTTCAAATTCACCCAGTTATTTCAGAGGAGAAGATCTTTGACTGAAAAGTTTTCAACAGATGAACGGCGGATGGACCTAAGGACGCCAAGTGATGGCAAAAGCTCACCATGGCTATAGGTTTTCATGGTTTTAGGGTTAAAATATTCGAATTTTCTAAATTGTTTCTAGTATTTTTGATATATTCTTTGTTGAATGTGCAAAATTAAATGATTTTCTAAATATTATGCTATTTATTTTTACCCTTTACAAGACTTAAACTGTTGCAAGTACTTTTTCTTGGTCTGGAAATGTCGTTGCATGCTATGACCCTCATTTTCTTTTTCGAAAGAGGGTCATAACCCTCATTTGGTCCATTAGAGGTTGGCAAGTATGCTGGTGAGCTAAAAAAAATAAATTTGCTAGAGCAATTGCAACTCCTAAAAATATTGAACCGGAACTCTTCATTAACCTCCCTCAAGACAATGTTGAGATAGAAGTAATGTACATGTATCAAGATAAGCCAAATCTGATGAGAAATTAGTTTGCTTGAACACTTGCAAGGTGGACAGAATGGACAGAAGCCTGACAATACCTTATACAGTAGTCCTCTTCTTATGAGACCACCCCATCTGCGGAGCATAAGTGGTCTCATAATGGGGGTGGTCTTTGGCGAGGGCATTGGTACTTTTTGTACATTGTGCCTTAATGCTTGTTCATTTGATAATATGCATGTTCATATTGGGATTTCAGAATTTCTATGGTATAACATGATTATGCAAAATAAAATATATCTGATAAAATCTTTTTATTATTATCCATTTTACCCTCCATTTATTTTTAAACATTTTTCTTTTAAATTTATTAAGTACATGTATGTGACATTTTCCCCTTGTCAATGCTTGATACCTTGAGAACCCATACATACTGAAAACAATAGGTAATAACTTTGGCAGGTGGGATGTTAAGCCATTAAAGGTAATTAACTGTTATCACCTGTAAGGTCAAGTGAATGCTAATTAGTTCAAGTGTCAAAAACATTTCTTTTATTAGTTGCCAACATTTAACTGAAATTAACTGTTGTTTACATTTAACTGTTGTTTACTGCTGAGTCAATGGCCCTTTTCAAGTCCAGAACGGTGTAGATGTAGATGAGTACTGCACATTTATGAAGGAAATTTGATTCTGACTGATAGAGTCCGGCCAAGTTGTATCAATCCTTGGGTCCACATAACGAGAATAAAGTAGAGTATGTATCACGATGGATATCCAGTCCGGTTTACAACCAAGTTCGCGATATTTAATACTTTTAATAAAAAGGATAACACATTCCGTCATTTGCATTGTTTTCTTTCTTAATTTCATGATGTTTTCATTCCAACATCATGAGGTTACTCATGTGTGTTTCTGATTTGCATTTGTGTACTATAGTGATTTCACTAATAACCGAAAAAGGACAAATACGAACTACTGGTCTCGGAGACGAATCGTATTAAAGCTTTTGGTTTAAATTTACTACCCCTTTAATTTTTTCTCTAGTACTATAGTACATAATTTAATCGATAAGATTTGTAATTTAATCTTAAATAAAGACCGGTTAAATAATAGTTTTTAATATTTGATAGCGGTTCGTTTGATCACATTTTATTTAACGCATTTTGGTTTATGGTCGTATCATAGAAGTAAACAAAACTTCCGTTTTCTAATCCAAACGAGGATGAAGCTTGAAAATCACGAAAAATAGACCAAGAATGATACTAGAGTCGCAGAGGATGTCCGTATAAAAGCAGTATCTGACATTTTGGGGACTTCTAGGCCGGTCAGTGACCGCGTAAGCGGGTGTCCTTTGGCGAGGGGTCAAATTACATTGGAATGAGTTGATGCAGACCAAATCTGTCCGTATAAAGTGGGTGGTCGTTTGCGAGGGGGTTGCATGATAGGGGGATCACTGTACCTGGAAAAGGGACATGACTTTGATGAACAGACTGATGATTATAGTGTGTCTAACACTTTTTGTGGTGAGGCCTTATTAAAAGTGTTATTTTTCAATTTTTCATGGTCCCTTTGTCAAATGATTGTTTTAAGGATATTTAGTTCTGACAGGTTATTTGCAGTATAAAAATAATGTAGATTGTAAACAAACACATTTAATGTAATGTTCTTGAGAAGTAAAATGTATATCACAGATTAACAATTCTTAAAAAATAATGTAATGTTTACATGTTTTTTAAAATATCCGCAGGGTAACATAATGATCATATTTTGTGAATGATAGTCTTTGTCATTAATGAGAAATATAAAAAAATAAGTATAGGAAAAAACATGACAGACAACCTCATGAATAAATAATCTTTTACATAAGACAATAATTTAAAAAGCCTAGATTCTCATCCCCAATTTTTCAGCCCCTAAAAAAAATGAATTAAAAAAACCCTCCTTTTTTATCATTTTCCTAAAAAAATTACTGCTTCTTTTATCATAATTGATATTAAAAATTCGCCCTCCAGCCCTTAAGTTTTCAGAAGGCTGGATGTGAATCTAGGAATTTTTCTAAGGGCTTTAAAAAATCTTTGATCAGGATGATTCAGTTATCCCATTATCTTGTACAAAATGTTTTGTTTCTATACAACTGTCCGTATTTTCTTCTCGCAGTCTTTTCTTTAAAACTTTCTCCTCATTTGCTTTATCTAACTTGTTCTGAAAATTAAGATAAATGTTTTTAACTTCTTCATTTTCACTTTTCTTCCATTTTGAGGCTACAGCCTCATTCTGACCACCCGTATCAAACTGTCTTCCATCCTCAATATCTAACACAGTTGTAGCTACCATTGCTGCTCCCTGTTCTGCTAACTGTTTGGATTTCTCCCTGTAATAACAAAAAAAAAATCATATGTATGTAAATACACAATACTGGATTTTCTTTTTTTACACAAGATGTGTTTTGTCATTTGTGAGACACTCAGTAGCAGTTATGAAAAGACCTTCAGCATAAATAGTAATTTATGTGCTTCTGAGAAAAAATTAATTAAATGCATTTATAAAATCTGATATCAACTGAAAAGTCTAATCACAATAATTACATATTCATTTAAATTCTGTAAATTTGATAGTTGAACATCCATCACATTGCATATCAATTCGAGGTTAACAAATTTGACCACATGACCAAGTGGCGGATGAATTTGTAAAAATAGAATCCTAATGTAGATTATGTACTTTTTATTTTTCTATATTTAGGTTTTAAAATATTATTACAAGAATCCATAAAAAATTTCCTTTTCTAAAATAAAAACCCCTTGCAAATTATTTTTGTTCTTTCTTTATTAGTATGTTTCCTATAAATGTGTTTGCACTAATGAATGTAGTATAACATTATAGCTATACATTATATTATTTTTATGTTCCTCATATGGTAATGCTAGCTGATACGGTGAATTTAGAATTTTTGATATTTTATATATAACAAAAATGAAAGCATCTGAGGAACATTTTGCAATCAATGCATGAAGGGTTGATTTCAGAATTCAATTTTTAAACACTAAATTAATTTACTTATTCAAAGCATATATAAGAGATTTTCAAGATCAAACTATTTCATTACAGTAATTTTCAGACAAGTTAAGACTGGTCGAGTACTTTTCAGTACTT
Source organism: Modiolus philippinarum (assembly GCA_002080025.1). NCBI lineage: Eukaryota > Metazoa > Mollusca > Bivalvia > Mytilida > Modiolidae > Modiolus > Modiolus philippinarum. Next base: position 30,009 of record MJUU01036773.1, on the reverse strand, counting down.
TTCAGTACAAAAAGTGCCCGTTTCAGACTTTTAGTGTTTTGTAGTGATTTTTCATTGAAACAGATGAGGGAGGGAGGTGATTTTTTTTTATCTTTTTATTTGCCAAAAAATAGATGAGGCATCTTTTTACATTGTAAAAACCACCCAAAATATAGTGAGGGAATTGATTTTTTATTTTTATTTTATTGAAATGGCAAAAAATAGGGTCAATGAGGGGCTTTTTTCAAGCCTCCAACTAGATGAGGGAGGGCCTGAGAACCAATAAATTTTTTTTACATGGCCTAAAATATAGGTCAAAGTGACCTAATTTTGCCTGGATGATGACCTACCATCAGAGTTGCATATGCATATGCAAGGTGACATGATCCTACCATGTATAGTGACCGAGACCTGAACTCGTCCAGATACTTGAATGTAAATCAATGAAGCATAAAACATAGGTCAAAGTGACCTAATTTTGCCTGGATGCTGACTTACCATCGGAGTTGCATAATATGCAAGGTTACATGATCCTATCATGTATAGTAACCGAGATCTGAACTCGTCCAGAAACTTGAATGTAAATCAATGAAGCATAAAATATAGATAAAAGTGACCTAATTTTGCCTGGATGCTGACCTACCATCAGAGTTGCATACATATGCAAGGTTAGTTGATCCTGACTGAGATATGAACTTGGGTGTAAATTTGAATAGAAGCCAATCAAGCAGAAAATATAGGTCAGAGAGACCCAATTTTCTTGGAGGCTGTGAGTCAACCCAACATGCACCTGCATACAAAGTTTGATGACCCTACCATGCATAGTTGCAGAGATATATGCCCAAATGCGGACATGGACGTAGACACGGACAAGGATGCCAGGGGTACTTCAATAGTCCCCATCAACTTCGTTGAGGCGAACTAAAAATATGCTTCGGTCAACACTTTCATTCCCCATTGAAACTTCAGAATAAATAAACTTTTCTATATGATTTTAAAAGATCCTTTTTTTATCTCGCAGCAACATAATGTGGGGATATGGTAATGCCAAGCATCCATCTGTCTGTGCATCTTATTTTGCAACATCCAATAAAATCTTCAGGAGTTGGAAAAGTATGAATAATTTTGTGTTTGGACTGTAGTGAAATACTTACAGGTTTCACTTTATTCAAACTTCTTGAAATATGATAAAGATTCTCCTAATTTTCAAATTGATGTGTCAGTTCTAAATTGAAACACTTAAATCTGGAATGCCGAAATCGCAATTACTTTTCAGAACTTAATTCAGAGCAATCATGAATGCCTGGCAACCATGCTTTTTATAATTTGACAATCTTACATCTGGATTTATTATGGCTCTGATTCTATTTAAAATTTATCCTTTAAGAAAATAAATATAGCACAAACTGAAAATGTGTCATTTTGCTAAAATGAAATATCATTGAAAAATCTCTACAGTTGAATTACTTTTTACTTGACTTTGCAATTTGTTTGATTTCCTATTTATTTCATTTATCTGTTATTAATTAAAAGGTTATTTATCGACTATAGCCGTCTGTTTACAATGGCTAATCCCATCAGGATAAAATTTCAAATTTGCTTGTAATACTTTATTAGTAACAATTATGGTGATATCATCAGAGTATAATGTATATTTAATGTATTAATATCATAAAAGAAATTTTGGTTTTCAGTGTAGTCTCACTTTAACACTTTAATTTAACTTCCTTGCACTCATGATTCTTTTTCCTTACATCAATTTTTTTTATTTATACAGAATGCAGTAACATATAATAAAAAATAAAAGAAAATGTGTTCATGGCACACGGATGCCCCCTGCTACATAGTTATCGGAAGACAGGAAGTAGATGAGTTACTGCCTTGAAAAGTGGTGACATGACACAATTGATCATACCAAAGCTTCAGACCAAATATCAAATCATTAATGCATACACAAGCCAAGAAATCCTTGATGAAAATTTTTGTACTTACGAATGTTCTTACATAGAGACGTACATATAGACAGGGATAAAACTTACTGCCCCGTCCCCTTAGGGCGGGGCATAAAAATAGACACACACAAATGAAAATAACGTGTACTTGTTTGTTTTTTTGTTGTTGTTATTGTTGTTAAATATATGTGCTCTGTTTCATAACCGTTGTAAAACATATGCCCGTTGCGGACCACTGATTTGGCAAATACAATTCTGAGTTTTGTATTTATACCTACCAGAATGGAGTTGTGTACACTGTTCCGTCTACATTTAATACACAGTTATAACATCTATCTTCCTTTCTTTCTGTCTGTAAAGATACATCAATATATGCACTGAAAATTTATGCATTAATGATAATCAACTATTCTAATTTGTTATTCCAAAATCTGATTAGAACCCCAAAATTTGATTATAAATGTTAGTTTAAGTATGCAGCTTTTTTACGATACATTATAAAATATATAACTCATTTTTAAGGCAGGTTCTCTGCCTTCTAGCTGTCGGGTAAAAGCCATCTTGAAAAAAGTCTGTTTCAACCAGACTCTTACATTAAGGAGACTATATGAAAAGAATCTGAATGATCCAGACTATCGTAAAAAACGCGTACGGCTTACCAGTTATTCATACGAAGGCACAAAAAATAATCCATTCATGTGGCGATACAGTGTCCATTTCATGATCAACTACATCGTGTTATGTGTTTATTGTATTTATTTAATATCTTTTAAGAGATACTTTGCTTTTTTAATCTCAGAGCACTTAAACTGACATTCGAAATTCACGATTCGGTTCATTCATAAAAATTTCCTGTGGCGCGCAGTTTTTATGAATGGATACATAGTAACTTCTAGTTTCGCTGTTGTAACCAGAGTTGTTAACCCTCCCGGTCTCACCGTGAGGCTACCGGTTTTTAGCAGCCGGTCTCACGTCTACCGATATGCCTCTGAAAGCTCCCGATATTAAAATTTTCTCTCAAAAATATTTTTCCGTTACACCGGAAGTAAATATTGGCTGTTCCAATCACACCCTGCGAGGTAAACAAAGGCTGTTCCATTCACATTCTGCCTAACGAGATTACGCGAGAACACGAATCAGCTGTGTATTAACGACAAAATGGCGTCGCCTCCACGAAAAGGTACAATTCAAAATTCCAAAATAAATGGATAAAAGAGATGGACTTTTTGAGCAAGAGTGATAAATATATACACGCAGTGTTTCTGTTGTGTGGCATAACCTTTGCCTTAATGCACGGAGGATGAATTGACGTTGTTCGCCATAGAGAAACAGAGGGACACAAACGTAGTGCTCGACTTCGGACTCAAAATGCTGAAATTCTGTTTACATTATTCACAGTAACTTCGGTGTTTTGTTATTTGTAGCTGAGCACAACCTACCATTCTCAGTAGCTTGCACTGTTGAGACATAAGTTGTCGAAATGCCCATATGTAGATAGTAAATTTACAGTGACTTCGTTATTGAGTTATTTAATCATATGCAAAAATAATGAAACTTAAGAACTAGATGACTTGACAGAGGAAGTGACAAAATTGGAAATATCAACATTAATTAAGCCACCGAGTGTCACACTTGTACTCGGGCTTGTACTTTGGAATACTTACATGTACGTATACCAACAAAGAGGAGCAAGACAATGAAATGTAAATAAATAGAGTTTTAAATAAATTGCCAGCAACCCATATAAAAACTGAAAAGACAACCTAAACCGGGAAGGAAAATTTCGGATTTTAATTCTTGAAAAAATTAAATGTCAAGATTTCAGCAAAAAAGTAATAATTACAGAACTTCTGGAATACCCAGGAACCTGCCTTAACAGCATTCCATGCTTTGATTACGAATGCATGACTCATGGGAGATAAATGTAAAATGAATCCCCTTTATGAAGGAGTTCCACAAAGTCACCATGGGTGGCTTGGTTTGGGCAATTCTGCACATGTTCTTTCAGTTCCAGTTCCAGCGACCAATCGAATGAAAAGGAGCACAAGAATAATTTTGTCAAAACTATTTATATATTTTTTAAATTTTACTTGACTATTGATCATTAATTTTTTGATTTTGTGGTCATAAATTGAATAATATAACTTTTAAGGACAGTTTATGAAAAAATTACAACACCAGTTGTTAATCAATAATTTCTCGAAAGACTACTTTTGTGAATTGAAAGGCGATTTTGGTATGAATTCAATGCTCAAACCTCAGTAAAAAAAATAGTCTGCCATGTATATGTTGTTAGTTTGTATCATTTGCAAAAATCCAGCACATTTTTTCCTGCAAAACTGTTAAAATCGTTTATTGTTTCTCAAAATATTCTTTTGGTCACCATATTGGATTCTGTCTGCACCACCTTTTTTTTGGCGCAGATTGAACTTGTTCTGAACATTGTTCCATTCTGTTTTATTGTCACTTCCGGGTGTTCCATTAGTTCAGAACACTCCAAACCTTCCAACCGAGCACCACCCATACATTGTTGATTTACCTTTTCATTACTAACTAGAGGCTCACATGAGCCTGTATCGCTCACCTGGTGACTGGTTTTATTCATTGTCACCAAGAGACCATCCATTCATACTATAAATCAGTTCACCAGATGTTACATTTTCAATCTTGGATGAGTTACAAACATAAAAATTACAAACTTTAAAAGGGAACACCCAAAGACAATCGTAACCAAACTTGTTTCCAATTGGCTCAGTAAGTTCAGAAGTCATGTGAATGCATTTCCCATAGGGTCCCTATATTAAACTATGTTCCATGCTGGTGGCCATCTTGGATGAGGTACGAATGTCAAAATCACAAACTTTGAAGGGGACAAGCCAAGGACTATTGTGACCAAGTTTGGTTGAATTTGGCTTGATAGTTTCAGAGGAGAAAATCTTTGGATGCATTTCCCATAGGGTCCCTATGTTAAACTATGTTCTCTGCTGGCAGCCACCTTCAATGAGGTATGAACATAAAAATCACAAATTCAAGGGGACCACCTAAGACTATTGTGATCAAGTTTGGTTCCAATTGGCTCAGTAGTTTCAGAGAAGAAAACTTCGAATACATTTCCAATAGGGTCCTATGTTAAACTATGTCCTGTGCTGACGACCATCTTAGATGAGGTACGAACATAAAAATCACAAACTTTAAAGGGGACCACCTGAGGACTATTGTGACAAAATTTGGTCCACATTGGCTCGGTGGTTTCAGAGGAGAAGATCTTTGAATGCATTTCCCATAGGGTCCAATGTTAAACTATGTCCCCTAGTGGCGGCCATCTTAGAGATGCTAATCTGCTAGACATATGTAGAAATTGTAGTCCTGGAAAAGCTCAACACTTTTGTAATTCACATTTAACCTCCATCTCAAACAGTTTTTGAAATAAAAGTAAAAATGTTATAAAATCGTGAAAATTCAAAGAAAAAGGAGCCATAACTCCTATGTGGGTCATCAGATTTTCTTCAAACTTGCAGAAAATGTAGATCTTACTATGCTGACCATTTTCGTAATTTAAACTTAATTTCTATCTTCTACCATTTTCAATATATAAGACTAAAAGTAACAAAAAACGAAAATTTTACGGAAAAGGGGCAATAACTCCAAGATGGGTTATCGGATATTCTTCAAAATTGCAGGGCGGGTAGATCTCATCATGCTGATTGTTTTTACTCAGATTTTTTATATCTATCACGGTTTTCGAGTAATTTGCAAAAAACAACAATTTACCCCTATGTTCTATTTTTAGTAACAGTGGCCATGTTGTTTGGTCTACGGACATAAAAATCACAAACTTGAAAGAGCATACCCTGGTGATGATTCTGGCCAAGTTTGGTAAGTATTGGCCCAGCAATTTTAGAGGAGAAGATCTTTGAATAATAGTTAACAAACGGACAGACGACGGACGCCGAGTGATGGCAAAAGCTCACATGGCCTTTGGCCAGGTGAGCTAAAAAGGAAATAGCTTTGTCTAATTCTAGTTTAGAAGGAAAAAGCTTTCTCTAGATTTTTCCATATTCCAATAATAATCAATAAAGGGCTATGCCGAGCGCAGCATGATACGACAGAAGCATGTCGTCCACTAAAATTTGAAAAAGTGTAATTTAAAGCGAGTATGGACAAACGAAAGAGCTTGACACAATAATTAGAAGGACGCAATAAGGAGATTGACCAAGTAATTAGCTGGACACAAACTAGGGAAAATAAAAATTAGCCCTTATGACTCCTTATGATTCCTCTTTGACCATTTATAGCTCAGAAACGGTAAGAGCTATGCCCAATCCATTGACATACTGCTGAAAGCTTATATCAAGAGGAATCAAAAAAAAAAATCCCATCGAAATCCAATGAAAAAAAAAATTTCAGGCAATCTGTAAATTTGAAGTTGTGGCCCCTTTGAACCCTTATAGCTCGGAAACGGTAAGAGCTACGCAAAATCCGTTGACATACTACTGAAAGCTTACATCGAGAGTAATCCAAAGAAAAAAATCCCATCGAAATCCGATGAAAAATAAAAATTTAAGGTTATCTGTAAATTTATGATTTTGGCCCCTCAAAGCTCGGAAACGGTAAGAGCTACGCCAAATCTGTTGACAGATTTCTGAAAGCTTACATCAAGAGGAATCCAAAGAAACAAATCCCATCGAAATCCGATGAAAAATAACAAATTTTAGGTTATCTGTAAATTTATGATTTTGGCCCCCTTTGGCCCCTCATAGCTGGGTAAGGAAACAAGTTACCAAAAATCTAATAGTAGAGTGCTATGTAAATTTTTCATAAGGAATCCTTTGGAAAAAATTGCATCAAAATCGTACTAAAAATAAAAAATTAAATTTTTGAAATTCGCCACTTTTGGGCCCATTTATCTCGTGAACGGTACATGCCACGTGAAATCTGTTGCATACTCCAGATTGGAAATTTTCTAAGGAGTTTACTGAAAGAAACCCCATCAAAATCCGATAAATAATAAAGATTCTACAGTCAAATATGTGAAAACACCTAATTTAACCCTTTTTGGCCCCTTTTTCTTAAACGGGTGGGGCCACAAACCTGAAATTTAAACCCGAAATGCCATTATGCCAAGAAACCACATACTGAAATTTGAAGATGATCCGTCCACTAGAAACAAAGTTATGCTGGCCACAGACGCCGACGCTGACGACTGCGCCATACCATAATACGACCGCAAATTTTTTGCGGTCGTATAAAAATTTTAAAAATTATCTCAAATGACTTTGTCTTATCTATAAAGAACAAATTGACACAATGAAAAGCCCAGGGCAATTATTTTATAAACAATGTAAAAGGATAAAAATAACAATTCAACAAAAGCTGTTGCCAAATGGCAACTAGTTATACCCCACTCAATGAACCATGAATCAATATAGTAAGCGCAAATTTAAGTGTGTGTGGACTAGTGTTGGGAATCAGATAAAACTAGAGGCTCCCAGGAGCCTGTATAGCTCACCTGGCTTTCCGTTGCCAAAATCGTGGTAACATTGTAAGTTATACAGTTTATCATCAGTCTCTCAAACTTTAGTACCTTGAACACCACCAATATCTTGTGCAGTATTTAAAGTCTGATCATGTTTTACTATTATTTCTTTGTTGGACTTTTTGACAAAAAACTGCTAAGGACCACTTTCAACACCAGTTTTGAAATACGAACAATTTTCAACATCGATTTTGCAGAAGTCGCAACATCAATATCTATTTGGAAACCAAATTTCATTGAAATAGGACAATGTTTAAATTTCCCGCCTTTTTGGCAACCATTTTGAAAATGGCTGTCAGCAAACAATTTTCAACATAAGTTTTGAAGTTGTGACATCAATATCTATTTGGACATCAAATTTTCATTGAAATTGGACAATGTTGAATATTTCCGCCTTTTTGGCGGCCATTTTGAAAATGGCGGTCAGCGAACAATTTTTAACATCAGTTTTAAAGTTGCAACATCAATACCTATTTGGAAACCAAATTTCATTGAAATCGGACAATGTTGAATTTTCCCGTCTTTTGTGGCGGCCATTTTGAAAATGGTGGTCAATAAACAATTTTCAACACAGGTTTTGAAGTCACAAGATTAATATCTATTTGGAAACCAAATTTCATTGAAATCGGACAATGTTGAATTTTCCCGCCTTTTTTTGGCGGCCATTTTGAAAATGGCTGTCAACAAAGTATTTTCAACACCAGTTTTGAAGTCGCCACAGCATGGCAAACATTTCATCATGTTTCACTTAATCTTCATCTTCTATAGTTTTGGAAATAAAAGACGAAAAATACAAAATTTTAAAAATACGGTGAAAAAAAGGGCAATAACTCCTACAAGGGTTTATGGATTTTCTTCAAAATTTCAGGGTGGGTAGATCTTGATATGCTGAACATTTTTCCAATTTACACTTGACCTTTATCTGTTACACTTTTTGAAATAAAAAAATACAAAATACAAAATTTAGAAAATTTTACGGAAAAAGGGCTATAACTCTGAGACTGGTTTTCAGATTTTCTTCAAAATTGCACAGTGGGTAGATCTCATCATGCTGATCATTTTAACTCTGTCAGATTTTTTATATCTGTAACGATTTTCGAGTAATTTGCAAAAAACAGCAATTCACCTCTATGTTCTATTTTTAGTAACAGCGGCCATGTTGTTTGGTCTACGCACATAAAAATCACAAACTTGAAAGTGCATACCCTGGTGATGATTCAGGCCATGTTTGGTTAGTATTGGCCCAGTAGTTTCAATGGAGAAGAATTTGGAATAAAAGTAAACGGATGGACAGACGGCCGGACGCTGGACGCCGAGTGATGGCAAAAGCTCACATGGCCTTTGGCCAGGTGAGCTAAAAATCATAATCGATTAATCAGAATAATGGGATGTATCTTGCAATTCGATTATTGATTAAAATTGGATACCTTTATAGTGCTTATAGAGTTTGGTTTTATCCATGTTTGCTGTGCTTTTGTATTGCATAAATTCAAACTTATTGATTTTCATTGTCCAGTTGAATGACCTGTTACATTCCCAAAACATGAGACAAACAACTGCAGAATATTTTGAGAACAATTCTAAATAATACACAAAATATGCTCTGATAACTCCATTTCTGACAAACAATTTTATCACTATTCTTCACACATTCTAGTATTATGAGAAAGAAAAAATACCTTTTATTGAAAAAATTTAAATTTTGTGCAAAATTTAACTGGCATCCAATTATCGATTATTGATAATCATAATCGATTAATCGATTTCATGTTGAAAATCGATCGATTATCGATCATAATGGATAATCGGAACATCACTAGTATGGACACAATACAGGAGTGAACACAGAACAACTGCAAACACAATACAAGTATGGATACAATAATATAATCACCAAGAAATAAACAGAGTGTAGTAACCCACATGTCTGAAATTGCATACAGTGGCTGCATACCAAGTTTGAAATTATCAATCTTGCAGAAGCTGAGAAAATTAAGAAGAAAAATTCATGTTTCACTTCATTTCCTAAACCATGTCCATATTTCATCAAACAGTAAGTGCACATTAGACAGGAATCAAATAGGATGCTATTAAAAACTAATCATATAGAGACTGCACACCAATTTTGAAATCAATACTTGTAGAAGCTGAGGAAAATGTCATGAAAATTTCAAGTTTCACTACATTTCGTAACTAAGTCCATTTTATGTAAAACAGGAAGTGCACATCTGACTGGACTCAAAATAGGATGTTCCTTCCAACTAATCATAAAGAGGCTGCATACAAATTTTGAAATCAATCCTTCCAGTAGAATCTGATATAAATGTGACATAAAAATTGTGTTTCACTACAATTCGTACCAAATCCACATTTGGTCAAAACAGAAAGTGCTGGAAATAGGACGTTCCCTACAACTATAATCATATAGAAACTGCAAAATAATTTTGAAATCAATCCCTCTTGTAGAAGCTGAGAAAAATACGACAAAAAAATTCATGTTTCACTACATTTCATACCAAGTCCACATTTCATCAAACAGGATGTACACATCTGACAGGATTAAAATAAGATATTTCCTTCCAATTACAGGGATGTGATTTGGTTACAGGAAGTCCTGAGGGAAAAACGGAAATAACCAGAAATCAGAAGCAGAACTTAATACAAAAACTAATTCAGAAACAACCTGATCAGCAGAAATCCTCTATTCGGCAGAAATATCACATCCCTGCAACTAACAATGTAGTGGCTGCACACCAAGTTTGAAATAAACCCCATTAGCAGAAGCTGAGAGACAGGAATAATATGCGGACTAATGGACAGACAGACAGACAGACAGACGGGCGAACAGATGGACAAGGTGAATGCAGTATATCCCACTCTCTATAGAGTGGGTGATTAAAAATCTTTCCAAAAAAAAGGGAATTTCTATCACATTATCATGATCAAAATGGTAAATTGATTTCTTTTCTTCATATGCTAATGTTAATGTGCAAATATTCTAATATTCTGACAACTCTAGGAAATCTACATGTAAAAGGGAAAATCTAAATTTAACTGATAATGCGTAAAAGTATGCATGGATGACTGAACAAAAATCCTTTGTTTTCAAATTTACAACATGGATTTGTGATTTGACTGATTATTTAAACGAGCTCCTCTAACAGTTCTTATAAAATATAACACATTTCCCATGGTGCAAATTTTGAAGAAAATAATAAAGTTTCTATTAGTTTGTTTGCCAAAATAAAAGTGTGTCCAACATCTATTTGGCCAATTTTAATATAAAAATGATTATAAGCTCTGTTAGTCTCATCATGTGACCTCCAAAATATATGTGAAACGTTGTTACTGGGTACTATTTGCCTTTATGGTACTATGCAAATTTTTTTTATTTCAAATTAACAACTCATACCATAAGTGTTGGATTTATTTTTAGCTCACCTGGCCTAAAAGGCCATGTGAGCTTTTGCCATCACTATGCGTCCGTCGTCCGTCTGTCTGTCTGTCAACAATTTCAAAAGTCTTCTCCTCTGAAACCACTGGTCTAAATGTAACCAAACTTGGCCTCTCAAACTGATGTTCAGTTTGTCCCTCTGTCGAACAACATGGCCGCCATTGCTAAAAATAGAATATAGGGGTAAATTGCAGTTTTTGCCTAATAACTTGAAAACCGTTACAGATATCAAAAATCTGACATGGGGGGAAAAATGATCAGCATGATTAGATCTATCCACTGTGCAATTTTGAAGAAAATCTAAAAACCCATCTCGGACTTATAGCCCTTTTTCAGTTAAATTTTCAAAATTTTTGCATTTTTAATTCTTTATTTCAAAAAGTGTAACAGATAGAGGTCAAGTGTAAATTGCAAAAATGTTCAGCATATAAAGATCTACCCACCCTGAAATTTTGAAGAAAATCCATAAATCCTTGTAGGAGTTATTGCCCTTTTTTCACCGAATTTTTAAAATTTTCATATTTTTCATCTTTTATTTCCAAAACTATAAAAGATGAAGGATAAGTGTAAATTGATGAAATGTTTGCCATGCTGTGGCGACTTCAAAATTGATGTTGTAAATTGTTCCTTGACCGCCATTTTCAAAATGGCCAAAATAGCAGTCAAAAAAGGCGGGAAAATTCAACATTGTTCGATTTCAATGAAATTTGGTTTCCAAATAGATATTGATGTTGCGACTTCAAAACCGGTGCTGAAAATTGATCATTGACTGCCATTTTCAAAATAGCCGCCAAAAAAGGCGGTAAAATTCAACATTGTCCAATTTCAATGAAATTTTATTTCCAAGTAGATATTGATGTTGCTACTTCAAAACTGATGTTGAAAATTGTTTGTTGACTGCCATTTACAAAATGACATTCTGACTTCAAAACTGGTGTCAAAAGTAGTCCTTAGCAAGAATGTTTTTTGTCAAAAAAGCCAAACAAAGAAATATAGTAAAACATGATCACACTTTAAAAACATTTAAAGATATTGGAGGTGTTGGAGCTACGAAAGTTTGAGAAACTGAAGATCAACTGTATAACTTACAATGTTACCTTGATTGTGGCAACTGAAAGCCAGGTGAGCGATACAGGCTCCTGGGAGCCTCTGGTCTGTAAACCAGAATACATTATTCCTCAAGAATTATAAACTTTATAACCTTTATAACAGAAACAGTAATTAAACAAATAAGCTATTTTTTAGAAACGCCAAGTGAAATTGGTCCCAGAAGTGCATTACACATTAGAGTTCAGGATTTTGAAAGTGAAAGTAGAACTAGATTTACAGATCCTTTTGGAATATCAATCTAATTAATTCCTCATTTCTTATTCAATTTAGACAAAGTTTCATGTTTTATCAGTGACAATGACACACATAGCTACATCAATCAATAAATAAATTGTTTAACACTAACACATTCTGCTGTTAAATCAAACATACCACATCATACAATGGTTTATCGATACCAGCTCTCTTGGTAGACTCATATAATCTTTGTTTAGGACTAATCTTTGGAGGGAATTCTTTCCTGAAAAGTAAAAATTTCCTTGATTTATTTTATGAATCTCTGGATATTTGAAATATTTATTTACAAAAGTACAAACTTAAAATGCAAGAGTATCTTTTACTACAAATTTACAAACCTATATATGTGATTTTATAATGACCTGGGAATGAAGAATTAAATTTATCTGTAGATGAATTGTCAAATTTTGTCTGCTAAGCTGTGTATTCAGCAACCATCAGTAAACCCAAGCACACAAGTGAAATGGGTTGGATATATCATAAAAGAACTACAGGTAAGTTAGCTATAGAATTACTGTGCATACCTGCCAACCTCTGAAACCTTCAATGTGGGAGATCTCCCCCTCAGCTATAACAGATGAGGGGGAGATTTTGCGCGAACGACATTTTCAGCCCAAATACATGACATGTGCACTGTATACATCTACAAACACCAATAAGAACTAATGATAAATATACTTTATTTCTTCAGTTCATTGTTATATTCCACACAAGCTGATTTTGCCCTTTTCAGTACATCTGAGTCTGGACAATACTCATGACACTCCATATTTTGGTTTTGTTTGGCACAGAGAAGTGAGCATATAGTGTCATTTGCCAAGTCTGACCTATGTTCAGTTTGAATTTTTTTTAGCATTGAGAAAATACGCTCACTATATCTGCATTACTGCCTTATTGTGTGTCTCACACTTAACATGCCTTTTGACGTCGTAAAGACCGCCAGATGCAACCGAAAAATTGACGGAGCATAATGTGCACAGTGCAGATTCATTGCCAAGTGGACTCGCTCGTAAAAATTGGAAATCTTTCGTCCAGTCTGATTGGAAATTGCAGCTATATTTCTTTTTTTTCACACTGCCCGCTGGGCCAGACAAGGACCTCTTTCTTGTTGGAGTTGACATGACAGAAATGATTTTCGATTACTTATAAATAGATCATGAAAAGTACTCACCAAAGTTTTCAAATGGTTCATTGTTTGTTTACGTCTTATTGAGATTAGTGAAAAGTCCCGAGAGATACGAATGCGGGTCATTGCGGGTTAAAATATCCGAATGCGGGAGATTCTACATGTAACTCCCGCGCGGGATCAGACGCGAAAGCGGGAGATTTCCGGATTTTCGTCATTTGTGCGGGAGTCTCCCGCACAAAATGGGAGGGTTGGCAGGTATGACTGTGTATTGTAGGTCTTCAGTCTGACATTTTGAATGTATGTAAAACAGAGTTTCTTAAATTTCAACTGTAAAGGCAGATTTACACGGCGATACAAGTTGCATGTGTCTTGAAGCATGATTCAGATAATACCGTGTAAAGTATAATTTTTTGTGTAGCATGGGACTTTTTGAAGTTGCATGATACACAATTTGGGAAAGGACATGTTCTATTTCGTGATAAAAGTTGCATGCGTCTTTTTTATTTCAACCAATGAAAACCATATAAGAAAGGTCAGAAAAGATTGACATAGTTGCATGTGACTTTTACACAACACGTAAACGTAAATGTATCATGATACTAAAGTTGCATGCTTCAAAATGCATGGGACTTGTAATACCGTGTAAACGTTTATGTATCATGATACAAAAGTTGCATGCTTCAAGTTGAATGCAACTTGTAATGCCATGCACAATGTAGATGGGCCTTCAGTGCTATTATACTGGAAATTTTTCAAACTCAACATACATTTACTAGAATAAAGTAGTATGAAAAGACATGTACAATATGACTAGAAATATTACATGTATATACAAATGAACAAGACAGAAACATTTGCTTCTAATGCACACGCTAACAAGATGGTAATATTGCCTACACATGTACAAACTTTTGAGAATTTTTGCCTACACATCTGAATTTATGTAAATTCTAAAACCTAAGGATTAACTCCATCCATCTAGTTTTGTCCTTAGCTATATTTTATATTACTGATTTTTCGGATTTCTTTTGGTTTTATGCATTTTAAACATTTTTTGAAATTATGGATTTCCTTTGTTTGGGTTCTAGTGCTGCTGATGAGGAATTAATTTCCGAAATGGCCATACAGCTCATTAAAATTATAGCAGTTGGAGTTAACATATGTGTTATGGTCTCATGTTCATTTACTCCATATCCTTTCGTAAAACATGTAGGAACTAACTAGAGGCTCACATGAGCCTGTATCGCTCACCTGGTGACTGGTTTTATACTATAAATCAGTTCACCAGATGTTACATTTTCATTCTTGGATGAGGTACAAACTAACCATCACAAACTTTGGAAGGGATCACCCAAAGACAATTGTAACCAAGTTTGGTTCCAATTGGCTCAGAAGGTTCAGAGGAGAAGACATTTGAATGCATTTCCCATAGAGTCCCTATCTTAAACTATGTTCCCTGCTGGCGGCCATCTTGAATGAGGTATGAACATAAAAATCACAAACTTTGAAGGGAAACATCTAAAGACTATTGTAACCAAGTTTGGTTCCAATTGGCTCAGTGGGTTCAGAGGAGAAGACGTTTGAATGCATTTCCCATAGGGACCCTATGTTAAACTGTGCTCCACGCTGGCAGCCATCTTGGATGAGGTACGAACGTAAAAATCACAAACTTTAAAGGGGACCACCAAAGGACTATTGTGACCAAGTTTGGTTAAGTTTGACTTGGTAGTTTCAGAGAAGAAGATCTTTGAATACATTTCCCATAGGGTCCTATGTTAAACTATGTCCCGTGCTGGCGACCATCTTGGATGAAGTACGAACATAAAAATCACAAATTTTAAAGGCGGCCATCCAAAGAACACTGTGACAAAATTTGTCCTCATTGGCTCAGTGGTTTCAGAGGAGAAGATCTTTGAATGCATTTCCCATAGGGTCCTATGTTAAACTATCTTCCCCGCTGGCGGCCATCTTGGATGAGATGCAAACCTGCTGGACAAATGTAGAAATTGTAGTTCTGGAAAACCTCAACACTTTTGCAATTCACATTTAACCTTTATCTCAAACACATTTTGAAATAGAAGTAAAAACATTAAAAAATTGTGAAAATTCAAAGAAAAAGCGGCAATAACTCCTATGTGGGTTGTCAGATTTTCTTCAAAATTGCAGGACATGTAGATCTTACTATGCTGACCATTTTTGTTATATAAACTTCACTTCTATCTTCTACCATTTTCAATATATAAGACTAAATGTAAGGAAAAACTGAAATATTAACGGGAAAGGGGCAATAACTCCAAGACGGGTAAACAAATATTCTTCAAAATTGCAGGACAGGTAGATCTCATCATGCTGATCATTTTTACCCCGTCAGAATTTTGATATCTGTAATGCTGTTCGAGTAATTTGCAAAAAATCAGCAATTTACCCCTATGTTCTATTTTTAGTAACAGCAGCCATGTTGTTTTGTCTACGGTCATAAAAATCACAAACTTAAAAGAGCATACCCTGGTGATGATTCAGGCCAAGTTTGCTTAGTATTGGCGAAGTAGTTTCAGAGGAGAAGATCTTTGAATAAAAGTTAACGGACGGACGACGTACGCTGAGTGATGGCAAAAGCTCACATGGCCTTTGGCCAGGTGAGCTAAAAAAGACTACAATTTTCCTTTTACCAGAAGACTGAAATAATTGCCTACTCAAGACTGGAATTAGTTAATTTGCCAATTAAAACGGATATCACAAATTTGACTTCACATTTTCAGAGACATTTACACACAGAGATTAGCAACTCGATATAATCCAAGGATTTATCGTGGCCACTGAAGAAAAAATGCTCAGTTTTAAAACTGTATAACTCCAAAGTGAATAAAGATATCCAAATAAAAGTTTCAATGATAGAAATGACAAGGTTTAGTGTTTGAAAAGATATATTTTTAAAAATTCTACGTTGTATATGAAAACATAGGTAATCAACAATTACAGAGTTCGCCTCGTTATGGCACTTTGTCACAGTAACAAAATCTTGACTGGATGTTGACATCACATTTGCATGCCTAAGCAAGGTTACATGATCCTACCATGTATAGTGAATGAGATCTGAAATTGCCTGAAAACTTGGACATAAATCACTCATGCGTAAAACATATGTCAAAGTGACCTACTTTTGCCTGGATGCTGATGTACCCCATCAGGGATGCATGCCTATGCAAGGTTACATGATCCTACCATGTAAAGTGACTGAGATATGAACTTGTCCAAAAACTTGGATGTAAATCAATCAAGCAGAAAATATGTCAAAGTGACCTAATTTTGTCTTGATGCTGATCTACTGTCAGAGTTATATGCATATGCCAGGTTACATGATTGTACCATGTATAGTGACTAAGATCTGAACTCGTCCTTAAACTTGAATGTAAATCAATCAAGCATAAAATATAGGTCAAGGTGTCCAAATTTTGCCTGGATGCTGACCAATGCATATGCAAGGTTACATGATCCTACCATGTGTAGTGACTGAGATCTGAACTAGTCAGAAAACTTGAATGTAAATCAATCAAGCATAAAATATAGGTCAAAGTGTTCTAATTTTGCCTGGATGCTGATTCACCATCAGAGTTGCATGCATATGCAAGGTTGCATGATCCTACCATGTATAGCGACTAAGATCTGAATTCGTCCGAAAACTTGAATGTAAATCAATCAAGCGTAAAATATAGGTCAAAGTGACCTAATTTTGCCTGGATGCTGACCTTCCATCAGAGATGCATGCATATGCAAGGTTACATGATCCTACCATGTATAGTGACTGAGATCTGAACTCGGACGTAAACTTGAATGTTAGTCGTTCAAGCGGAAAATATAGGTCAAAGTGACCTAATTTTGCCTGATTGCTGACCTACCATCAGAGATGCATGCATATGCAAGGTTACATAATCCTACCATGTATAATGACTGAGATCTGAACTCGGATGTAAACTTGAATGTAAGTCATTCAAGCAGAAAATATGGGTCGTTTGACCTAATTTTGCCTGGATGCTGACCTACCGTCAGAGATGCATGCATATGCATGGTATCATGATCCTACCATGTATAGTGACTGAGATCTGAACTCGGATGTAGACTTGAATGTAAGTCGTTCAAGCGGAAAATATAGGTAAGAGAGACCCAATTTTCTTGGAGGCTGTGAGATAGCCCAAGATGCACCTGCATACAAAGTTTGATGATCCTACCATGCATAGTTGCAGAGATATATGCCCAAATGCGGACGTAGACGCGGACGCGGACGCCGGGGGTACTCCAATAGTCCCCCTCAACTTCGTTGAGGCGAACTAAAAAGTAGTGTTTGACATTCTACACCATATAAAAACCCAAAATTATACATTTTCTCCAATTCAACCGATAATTTGAATTCAACATACAAACTTTAAATTGTCATAAAAAACTTATTTTTAAACATATCAAAAAAATAATTCTGATTAGCGTTACGTGAATCTTTTTGGAGTCAGATGAGCTATTTTTTATTTTTCTACGATAAGAATTGTAGGAGGAGCATACTGCAAAAAAATTGTACCAATTTGTGGCCGCTTGCTGTTCTTTATGTCATAACTGATTAGTTAACAAGTTTCCAATCTCTGTGTTTAAATGTCTCTGACATTTTACACACTTATGCTAAGGGTAGCAACTCTAAACAGGACAAATTTGAAGATTTCCAAAGTATACTATTTAATGTAAATATTATTTTTGCTTGACATGTGTGGTTTTGGTTAAGTTCATTGTATCTATTTGTCTTGTTCTAGATCTCTATAGATTTCATATGCCAAGGTGCCTATTAATAGGAGTTTCTAAGGCAAATCTGACATTTGTCTGGTGTCACATGATCTTGAATTCAACTTAATTAGTTCCCTTTGACTAAAAATTTACCAATAAAAGTTGGTAATCAGCAAAACCACCTATTGAACTGAAATATTTGCCTACACTTGTGAATAGATATAATTTTTGTCTCCTCTTTTAGCCACATACATACTTGATAAACCTAAATGGCATTTCAATAGTAATTTGTCCATTCTCTGTTGAGTTGATATAAATTTCTGTTTCTTTGTCATGTTGTAAAGCTAATCGCTCCATCATCGCCTGTCTATATTGGTCATAATATTCTTTCTGGCCCCATATATCACTGAAAAAAAATCTAATTAAAGTTAATTACATTATAATAAAAGAAATACGAGAGAGAAACTAAACAGACTTAAAAAATTCATAATTTGAACTGATATTAACTGCCCACTGGCAAACAGTGATTGAGAAATAGTAAATATTTTACAAAATAAGTTTTGGGGCCACTTGGTGATCCAGTGGTTAATGCAGATGACCTGTCCAATCATTATAATCTCTATGTTTGAGTTCATGCCCACTTTATTATCCACAAAAAGGGTGCACTTGACATAAAATGTTTGTGTTAAGGTATGCCAGTTACTTCATACCTGTTAACCTTCTGAAACCCAATTGCAGGAGATCTCCTGCAATCCAGTTTCAAATAGCAGGAGATTTTGCGCAAAGTCATTTTGGACTCGTTTCCCAGTTCAAAGGTTCCACCTGCAAGTATGTAATGCCCTGTCAAGTTAATTTGTAGATTCTCATCCACCTGTAACAATAAATCTGGGTGGGTGGGAGGGTTTTCTTTTATTTTTTGTACTGATTTACACTGAAATTGATAGGAATTTAAAGAAAATTCCTGAATAATTATAAATTAAAGAAAAAAATTGAGCTTAAATAAATTGGGATGAGAATGTATTATTTAATTTATTGAGGTCTGTTGAAAGTTCTGCACATTTCTTGCACTTTCATTTGCAGTCAAACATCAGAGGTCTAGGTTGAACTTAGTCACTAACTTTTTCATTTTGATAAAATTTTATTCATTATTTACAATAAAAGTATAAGAAAGACACAATTACACAATATATAATATAAAAAAAATACAATATTTCGTTAGCTGCAGGAAGACAATAATGTCGTTCAAACCCACAATTGATATAAGCGTATAATTTATAAAAAGAATTTTAAATTGTGTTCATGCACTTGTAACATTGAATTATTCTCAATAAAATATTTGTTAAAAAGTTTAAAATTGTTTATTTGTTTGTAATAAATAAAAGAATATTCTGTGTATTTCCGCAATGTATACAAAAAGAGTTGAAGTGGATCTAAATATCTATTTTCGTATATTTTTATCTGTCTTGTTTTATATATAGAAAGCCTTGCCACACCCAAAAGATAATTTATCCAAAAGAAATTCGATTTCTAACTTGCATTGATGACAAGCATTTTTGGAATTGTTCATGGTAATGGTGCAAATAACGAGAGATCAGTATATATCAATATATAATTAAAATCATTTAGTTTCAAGTTCAACAAAACCAAAAAATATTATGAAAATGTCCAAAGATATTGTTTCAGTGAATGTAATTTAGATAATTAGCAAAATATCCCAGTAATTTGTGGTCTTTCAGTGTGAACAAAAAAATCTTAAGGCCATTATTTAGGAAAAGGAAAATTTTACAAGGGAGGTAATTAGCGGCATTTTATAAAAATGGTTGTTTCGAAATAAGTTTGTTGATTCCTAGTAATTATTGTCACTGGTGACTGATTGCAATTTAAACAACACCTGTCCTCATGACTACCCCAATCAACAATAATTAATCAGTCTAATTAACATGTTTACCTGTAAAATAAGTGTTACCTATGCTGATTGACAAAAAAAAAATCAATAACTGACACGTACGATAATTTCACCTGGTTAATTATCAGTTTGACACCATATGATTGCGGGAGATTTTGCAGGAGACATCCACAAAAACGGGAGATTTGTGTCTCCCGGCCGGGAGACCATCTCATTGCAGGAGAAATATCTGTTTTGTGCCAAATTGCGGGAGACTCCCACAAAAATCGGGAGGGTTAACACCTATGGTTACTTGCCCAAGGTCTGTGGTTCTGTCCGAGTCACTACTATAACTGACAACCACAATAAAGCTGAAATACTGCTGAAAGTGGCATTGAAATCCATACAGGAATGAATTTAAGCACTCTCCCGCTTGCCTTCCACAAATATGAGCAGGGCAAGTTAAATTTGATGCTGACTTGTCTGCTTGTCGAGTTAAAATTCTATTTATCTTCAATTCTGAATGTGGAAGGGAAAGTTGATTTTAGGAAGGACAAGTGAAATCTATTGGTGACTTGTCCGTTGGGGAAGTTGAAGATCTATTTCTAAATCAGGCCCTGCCATACAAACAAACAAAATAAGTGTGACCATGTCACACTTTAGGAGAAATTGTTCTTTGTCAAATAAGGGATTGCATTTAATTTTAAGAGCTTTGAACTTTTTTTCAATTGAGTGTGATCTTATACATGCATTTTATAATTAAGGTCCATAGTCTATTGTTGTTTTTAGGTAATTCGTCATATCTCAACTGACACAGTATACCAAACCTGATCTCCTGCATAGTTACAGCAGATAAAGTTTCATCTCCTTCTTTAATATCCATATCTTTATGCATCATCTGTAGCACACAGTATTTTGTATTGATGGCATTATTATCACAGTCTATTGCCTGGAATATCAAAATATTACATTCTGTAGAGTGTTGAAAATTTCTTTCATTATCCATTAATTTCATTGGACAAACAGCATATAATAATATTTACTAATCTTTTGATAGCCAAACCTATCCCTTCCAATAGCTTAATTAATACCAGCTAAGGCCCTACTTTGTAGATCTAGAAAATTTAAACCTGCTGAGCCTGAAGTTTGTTGATCTAGAAAATTAACATGTGCTGAGCTCAAAATTTTCCATCGTTAATATTAACACCTGCTCCGACCAAAGTTTGTTGAATTATTTGATGAAATATTACAGCAAACTTGACATATATTTATTATTAAAAGTTATAGTTGTTTTTAACACTTTGGTCACCCAGAATTCAGTTATAAAACAAGAGTTGTCAGAAGACAATATAGCTCGCCGGAGATTAGTGTGACCTCGATGCACAATAAATTTGAAAGGTTCCATCAGAAAATTCTTATCACAAGAAGTCACATACCAAATATAAACACCCTACCACTAAACAACTTAATTCTAGAAGCAAGATTAAAGTTTTAAAAAAAATGCCCTCAGGGCAAGGTCAAGAACAAAATGTCTACAAATATGGTACCATCACTAAGCTCTCATCATAAGGAAGTTACATGCCAAATATGAACACCCTACCATTAAATAACTTAATTCTAGAAGCAAAGTTAAAGTTTTTCAAAAATTGCCCTCAGGGCAAGGTCAAGGTCAAAATGTCTATAATTATGGCACCATCAGAAAGCACTCATCATAAGGAAGTTACATACCAAATAAAAACACCCTACTACCAAATAAAAACACCCTACCACTAAAAGCCTACCTTCAAGAGGAAAGGTTAAAGTTTTTCAAAAATTGCCCTCAGTGCAAGGTCAAGGTCAAAATGTCTACAAATATGGTACCATTAGAAAGCTCTCATCATAAGGAAGTTACATACCAAATATAAACACCCTACCACTAAAAGCCTACCTTCTAGAGGCAAGGTTAAAGTTTTTCAAAAGTTCCCCTCAGGGCAAGGTCAAGGTCAAAATGTCTACAAATATGGTACCAGAAGAAAGCTCTCATTACAAGGAAGCCACATACCAAATATCAACATCCTAGCTCTTCAGGTCTCAATTCCACAAGCCAGGT
Source organism: Modiolus philippinarum (assembly GCA_002080025.1). Classification (NCBI taxonomy): domain Eukaryota; kingdom Metazoa; phylum Mollusca; class Bivalvia; order Mytilida; family Modiolidae; genus Modiolus; species Modiolus philippinarum. The sequence continues at coordinate 7,874 of MJUU01036773.1, read as the reverse complement.
TAAAGTTTTGCCGATGCCGACGACGCCGACGCCGGGGTATGACAATAGCTCTCCGGACATTCGTCCCGGCAAGCTAAAAACATATTGCCCTTAGATGAATGTGTGAGGGTAGATTTAAACACTCTTTGGGAAAATTATCCCCTCCACTTCACGTCGGGTGATAATTTTTAACCTTGTGTGATAATCTATTTTAACACCTTCTTCCAAGGGCAATCTGTTTATATACATAATGGTTCATTCTTTTTTTCTGGCAAAAAAAAACACACACATGGAGACCAGTTTATTACAATAGCTTCCACAGTATTTTCTCTCTCATGTGTTTAGCCAAAATAAATCACTCTGAAAAAAAGTTGTTTTTACAGTATTTACTACTTCTCTGCTTTATTAAGAAAGAGGAGATTGGTCATCTCAAAATAACAATACTGTGTAAAAAAATTGATGTCATGTCTCCTACATTAAAGAAAAACAGCTCATTACTAGGCACATCCATCATGCATATACATGTTATTTGTTCTCAATAAATAAAGATGAACATGAATCTTAGGACATCAAATCACCAACTCAACCGATACTGGCAGAGTATCCATTCTCCCCAGGTACACAATCTCCCCGCGGACAACTTTTCTGCTAACTGAAAAGGTTCAGTTAAAAGTTTATCTAATGTTTGAAATAAGCAAATGTTTTACTTTACAAGTAAACAAAACTTTCACAGAAAAGGCTAAAAACTTTTGTAGAAATGGCAAGTGGCAAGATTGGGTACCTGGCGAGAATGGGTTCTCAGCCAGTACACTTACCATTTTCACATACTCTTTAACAACATCTAATAAAGGTAACATTCCTTGTTTTCTAAATATAGACGGATTCCATTCTGCAGCTCTGGCAATCATCACAGAAGTACAACCTGTATCATCAGCAAACTTCTGTATGTCAGCATACTGTGCCATCTCTTTGGAACCACCACTGAAATATTCCAAGCAAATCAAACAATTAACTTAGGCCATCTGATAAAACAAAATACTGCTTAAAATAATATGAAAATGTTCTACATACCTGCTAACTATCCCTTTTTATGGGGATTTCCCCCATGAAAACATTGGGTTCAAAATAATTTTTGTGCTTTACAAAACATTCATTGGTTTATTGAATGATGAATGTTACATCTTAAAGATGCCAAAAATCAACAGTAAAATGGATTTGAAGCCCCCTATATATTTTTATGGTATGCCTGAAGTTGTTTCTCAAGTAAAAACCACCATGAGCATTTTCAAAAGTTGGCAGGTATGGTTTTACTCCTAAAATTTTTTCACTTATGCCAAAATTATAAACTTCTGATTTCATTAAATACAATGGAATGCAACTTTTTTTACAACCTGATCTCAAATGTTATAAAACAAGAGAAGGGGCAGTCAGAAACGACAGCTAATCCCCTCGCCCGTTTATTGAATGTTTGTCTAGTAATATAAGCACTCAAGGAAGTTGTACTATTCAAGATCTGGCTTGATACTTAAATCTGAGCCAGTCATGCAAGAAATGTTGTGACCTTATTTCAATCAGGAGCCTCATACCTAAAGCATATATGCATCTACTGATGAAAGATTAATCTTCTGCAATTGTAGTATCTAAAATCCAGACTGTAACACAAACTTTATCCTAAGTCACTCATGCATGAAATGTAGGTCAAAGTGACCTAATTTTATCTGGAGCTTTGTAACTTTACAAGATGCATCTACATACAAAATATTATTCTTCTACGAGTTGTAGTATCTAAAATGCAAGCTGTAACACAAACTTTAACCTAAGTCACTCATGTAAGAAATGTAGGTCAAAGTTACCTAATGTTTATCTGGAGCTTCCTAACTTTATAAGATGCATCTACATATAAAATATTATTCCTCTACAAGTTGTAATATCCCAGTTCTGGACTCTTACAAAAACTTTTAACATAAGTCACTCAAGCATGAAATGTAGGTCAAAGTGACCTAATTTTTACCTGGAGCTTTGTTACTTTCCAAGACGCATCTACATACAAAATATTATTCCTCTACGAGTTGTAGTATCCCAGATCTGGACTCTTACAAAAACTTTAACCTAAGTCACTCATGCATGAAATGTAGGTCAAAGTGACCTAATTTTACCTGGAGCTTTGTAACTTTCCAAGACACATCTACATACAAAATATTATTCCTCTACGACTTGTAGTATCCCAGATCTGGACTCTTACAAAAACTTAAACCTAAGTCACTCATGCATGAAATGTAGGTCAAAGTGACCTAATTTTTATCTGGAGCTTAGTAACTTTACAAGACGCATCTACATACAAAATATTTTTCCTCTATAAGTTGTAGTATCCCAGATCTGGACTCTTACAACTGAGTCACTCATGCATGAAATGTAGGTCAAATCCACCTATTCTATTATAGACGTTTTCAGAATTGAAATAGTGGGTGCCGCCATCTTGTTCCATTCGGAACACTAAATCCGACACAGGTAGACAGATTTGACCCGACTCGGGCTTTTTCGATTACTTCATAATTGATTGGTACCGCACTGGTAGAGTAATTAAATTGTTAATTACCTGTTTATTCAACATGTAAGAAACATGTCAATAGAGTCGTTGAAAAGATAAAAGACCAGAGGCTCCCAGGAGCCTGTATCGCTCACCTGGTTTTCAGTTGCCACAATCAAGGTAACAATGTAAGTTATACAGTTGATCTTCAGTTTCTCAAACTTTCGTACGTCCAACACCTCCAATATCTTGAACTGTTTTTAAAGTCTGATCATGTTTTATTATATTTCTTTGTTGGGATTTTTCGATAAAAAACATTCTTGCTAATGACCACTTTCGACACGATTTGAAGTCGAAATGTCATTTTGAAAATGGCAGTCAACAAACAATTTTCAACATCCGTTTTGAAGTCGCAACATCAATATTTATTTGGAAATCAAATTTCTTTGAAATCGGACAATGTTGAACTTTCCCGTCTTTTTGGTAGCCATTTAAAATATGGCAGTCAGCGAACAATTTTTAACATCAGTTTTGAAGTTGCGACATCAAGACCTATTTGGAAACCAAATGTCATTGAAATCGG
>MJUU01036772.1:4158-15063 GCA_002080025.1 Modiolus philippinarum | reverse complement strand
ACCCCTGCGGGGTCACGTGTTGTTCCAACACGTCATTTCCTATCAACATGCCCGACTAGGGCTTCAAATAAGACCACTTCCGGTCTATACCTGGGGCTACGCCCACTTCCGGTCGCGCATGCGTTATGGACTAAGGTCAACCGTGACCCCTGCGGGGTCACGTGTTGTTCGAACACGTCATTACCGGTCAATATGGTTACTTACAGTAGTTACACACCTACTTCCGGTTGCGCATGCGCAATGTTGACATGTTATACATCGGTCAGGTGACTTCCGCTTCCGGTCACGTGACTTCCATCACGTCACTTCCACTCTACGTCACTTCCGGCACCACCACAGCACCACCACCTCAAATGATAATTTGTTCGTGCCCATATACTACTGTTCTCCGTTTGGGGGCCATCTAGGATTGGGATACAGACTTGCCGACAAACAATATTATGGGGCCAACTAAGGACCATTGTGTCGAAATTTTGTTCCTATTGGCTTAGTAGTCCTAGAGAAAGAAGTCTTTGAATGTGTTTTCCTATAGTTATAATGTTAAACTAGGTTCCCAATTGGCGGCCATCTTGAACAAAGCGCGGACTTGCAAGACAAAGTTTTAAAGGGGAACAACCAAGGACTATTGAAACCAAGCCTGGGTGAACTGGCATTGTTGTTTCAGAGGAGAAGATCTTTGAAGGCTTTCCCATAGGGTCGAATGTTGAACTTTGTTCCCCTGGAACCATTTTGGATTTGATGCAGACTTGACTGAAAATTTTTTCAAAGGGCCAACTAAAGACTATTGTGACCAAGATTGCTTCCAGTTAGTCTGCTAGCTTTATAAAATTATATTTTAGAAAACGTTTTCCCATAGGGTCAAATGGTAAATTAAGTTCCCCACTGGCGGCCATCTTAGAAGAGGTCGGAAATGTTGACCATATTCAATAAAATACCTTGTCATGCTGAACTTTTTCGAAATTGAAACTTTACCTCTATCTAAAAAGATTTAAAAATATAAGACAAAAAGTATAAAATCAAGAAAATATTGACCAATAAAAGGCCATGACTCCTATATTGGTATTTAAATTTTCTTAAAAATTTGCCTGTGGATATATCTTGACATGCTGAACTTTTTCACCTCATGTCAAACTAAACCTCTATCTGTTATAGTTTTTTTTTAATAAAAACTCATTTCATAATTTCAATATCTGTAACGGTTTTCGAGTTATTTGCTAGAAACAGCAATTTACCCCATGTTCTATTTTTAGTAACGGTCGCCATGTTGTTTGACCTAGGACAAATAAAATACAAATTTGAAACTAGTTATCCAAGTGATGATTCAGTTGAAGTTTGATTCCCTTTGGTTTCATAGGAGATTTATTAAAGTTAGCTAACGACGGACGGACGACGGACGCCCAGTGATGGCAAACGCTCACCCTGGCATAGCCCATTGAGCAACAAAAGCGTTTCCGCATTATTTATCCTGAAACTATGTTCATGTTTTCACGACAAAACTTTAAATACTGAGTTTCTGTTGCATTTTCGTGTCTACTTGGCTAAAATTATGATTTGCGTTTTCGTATAACACGATTAAATGCAAAGCAGACGCAGTTTTATTTGCGATTTTCACTCATAATATCGATTTTGATCGAAAATCCTGTAGGATTTTCGAGCAAAACATGGTTATCTGCTATTTTTTGGCTATGGCGAACAATACAACTCTCGGGAGTAGGATAATTTCTAACCAAATTTAAACCACTTGCTTCTAAAATTTATACTATCAGTAAATCAATATTAATGCACATATCACCTTTTTCAATTTTCTTACAAAAAATTAAAGGAGTAGTACTTACAAAAATCAAAGTCCGAAGACATGGCAAAAACAAGAACACAGAATAACTGGACAGCTACAAAGGACAGAAATAAAAAACACAACATTCAAAACCAAGGCACTCGCGGTATGAACTCCCGTGAAACTGAGAGGGCCATCAGGTGCTCCGGAAGGGAAGGCATGTCCTGCTCTGTTCACACGCTCAGTGAGGTATATATGTTTTTGTAAGATCTGCTAGGTAGCTGATTGGTTAATGTCATTTGCTAACCATGAGACAATACCAATTAAAAACCATGGTACTGTTACTTCTCTAGCCTTGAAACAATACAAAGTTAAATTTTTGAAAAGCATAACTAACAAAGACAAAACTACAGTGTAACAAGACAACACAAAAAACTAAAGTACTGACAGTGTGAATTCCCATAAAACCGAGAGGGACATCAGGTGGTCTAGAAGGGTCAGGAAGGGTAAGCATGTCCTATTTTTTAAACAGCACCAGTTAAACTGTAAGTGAGTCAATCCAGGGAAAAGGTCAAAATCGGTAGAGTCAAATCTGGGAAGACGTGAATCAAGCTGAATATGTCCGCTTTCATTTGGGACACTGACACCTCATATCTTTCAATGATGTCATCGTGACGGCCATATAATTTCTTGAGGGATGAAATTAACACAGGGTGAACATATTCCTGACTAAGCAGCTTTTGGGGCAGTGTTTCTGCTCTGTTAAAAAATATTGTTGTACAAGAGAGATAACAGGAAACATCTACAATGGCTAGAAATTACAATTACATGCTACAGTCTTGCCTGAGAACTTCAAAGGAAAACTATAAATAAGACATAGGACAAGTATTAACAACGAAAGGAATTCAGGACAGCCGGACTTAGTACCGGCAATAGCAAAATCCAGTGGTATGGTTAAGTCCCCTTTACCACAATTTATGCTATATCGGTAGATATAGCTAACTAAAGAAATAAATATAAACTTACGAGTGTTTCTATATTGTTAAGAATAAATTCCTCAATTAAATGCTCTGGACTCACTGACTTCAATTTGTGGACCTGAATTTCACTTTTAAAGTGTCTCAAATTTTGTTTAACCATATTCTCCATGTGTGTCAAACCCTCGCCGTATCCTTTAATGAGCATATGAAGCAACTTTCTCCGTTTCATCCATTTTGTGTCAGCAGAAGTGAAAGATACAGATACATTTTCGAGTGCATACTTTCCAAAGAAAAAAGGTGGTCTTCCAGCGCAAATACTGGCAGTCGGTTCATGTAACAGTACATCTCTTATAATATCTGCAGAATTTAAACTGACAATGTTCTGTCCAAAAATCTTAAATTGAAAAATATCACCATATTGTGAAGTTAGGCGATGTAGCATTAAGTACATATGTTCATATTCCATTTGAAATAAGTTACCAAAGATTGGAATGCCCTTTGGTCCCGGACATTTCTTTGCCAGGCTTGTTTTCATACTACATAATAGATATACAACAAATGCAATTGAAATTATTGTAGCCACAATTTCTAACATTTTGTCCTGATTTAGAGACCGAAACAAACAATTTCAAATATTTATGACAAACGATTGTTAAAAATTAAAGTGCGGATTAAATTGCGTGAATAGTCATGGTTAAGTAAAGGTCAAACAATGGTTTGCCTCGTTTTATGGACTATAAAACATAGTAAACCGTATTGTAATTCAATCATAATCAAAATTATAGACTTCAATAATCGTGCTGAGTATAAACGATCGTTTTCTTTGTGAAGAAATGACTAAACCAAATCTTTGAAGTACGAAAACATCTACATTTTATGATCTACATATTAAAGGTAAATTGGACAAAAAAAAAATGTCTCGTATGAAACATCTCTATTCATAAACTCTATTTGGGTTATTTTGACTCAAAAAAATGTACAGGATATAAAAAGCTAATATTTATACTCTGATTTAATTATGGACTAACGCAAATGTGTCCGTTGTAAATATATCTATATAAACAAATGACTAAATACCGAAGTTACCGTGAGTACGGAAAATCTGAAGTTCAATATTCTGTTTTGGTGATATAGATTGAATCAAATCTACCGGGAATGAAAATTCTACATTATTGATGTGCTTTGGGGATAGTATAGAGAAATCAAGTATGTCTGCTATGATAAATTTTTGTTTAATTGTCCTATAAGAATAGTATAGACTAACGCATTGGTAACTGGTATAGCAAATGTCTATTCTTATGTTTTATTTGACTTATATAGCCTTAATGAAACAACGGCAGTAGAATACCGGAGGAACACGGGAAGCGATGACTACATAAATCGAAGTCCAAAGACATGGCAAAAATGGTAACAGATAAAAACAAAGACAAAACAAGGACGTGAGACAGCTACAATGCACGGAAATAAAAAGATAACATTAAGAACTAAGGCACTCATAGTGTGAACTCCCATGAAAACCGGGAGTGACATCAGGTGCTCCGGAAGGGTAAGCATGTCCCGCTCTGTTAACAGCACCCGTCACACTATCAGTGAGTCAATCCAGGGTTGAGTCAAATCCGTGAAGACGTGAAATCTAGCTGAAAATGTCCGTTTTCATTTGGGACACAGACACGTCAAATCTGTCAATGATATCATGGTGACGGCCATAGAATTTTTGAAGGGATGAAAGTAACAAAGGCTGAATAAATCTCTGACTAAGCAGCTTTTTGGACAGTGTTTTTGCTCTAACTAAAAAGTCACTGTATAAACTGCATGCCCGACAGTAACGAATCAACTGTGAAATGTACACTCCATAGGCTGGAGAGGAAGGTATATTGCTGCTCAGAAAGGGAAAGTTCACAACTGGGAAGTTAAAATCATCACGTTTGTCATACAACATGAGCACAGCATAAAAGACAAATATAGAATCCACGATCGCATCGAGTGAGAAACGACATTTCTACAATAGAGACAGTTAAATTTTCAAATTTTTAAATGCGAGGCTTGCCGAGCGTTTAAACTATTTGAAAATTTTACTATCGAAAATGTAGAAATGTCGTTTCTCTCGAGATACGGTTATGGATTTAATTTCTCTAATGATTTCAATAAGATTTTGGACAAAACAAAAACATGACCCCCCTTTTCTGATGATCCGAAATAAACACACTCTTTGAGCGTGACGTCATCAGGCATGGGCACCTTTTTCATGACGTCACAATGGTCAAGTCGGAAAACGGCAAGCATATTTGTGACGTCATAATTGAATTTCAGCCAATCACTTGCCTAGAACAACATTTTCTGTATAGAAGAAAACAGTACTTCTCCAACTGTTCAAGAAATGTGAAAACATATTAGAAATTAGAGAAATATAGAATCCACAACTGCATCGCGTGAGAAACGACATTCCTACACTAGAGATAAATTTCCAAATTTTAAAAAGCGAGGCTTGCCGAGCGTTTAAAATATTTGAAAATCTAATTATCGTTAGTGTAGATATGTCGTTTCTCACGAGATACAGTTGTTGATTCCATTTCTGTAATGATTTAAAATAGATTTTGGACAAAAACATGACCCCTTTTCTGATTATCCGAAATAAATGTGTTCTTTGAGCGTGACGTCAACAGACGCGGTCGCCTTTTTTCATGACGTCACACTGGTCAATTTGGAAACGGCAAGCATATTTGACGTTATAATTAGATTTAATCCAATCACTTGCCGAGACGTCATTCTCTCTAGAGGGGAGAAACGAATTTCTCCAACTTTTCGGGAAACGTGAAAACAGGACAGAAATTAGTGAAAAATAAATACACATTCGTATACAAGAATGAACAATACGGACACAATAAGAAACATTGGGGAAATAGATCCAATTAAAAACCATGGGTGATTTCAGGTGCACCGGTACAGTAAGAAAATGTGCCGTTATAAACACCCCGATCTTCATGTTCTGTTTGTGTTGGGAAGCAGATAGGTGCACTTCAGTTTCAGTTAAAGTCCCCTTTAACTGTGCACTTTGTAGGTACAACGCAAAAGAATCAAATGTCTTTAAAATCAAGATATAATATGTTGAACATGTTTTTTGACAATTGACCTTATACTTGAAGTTAAAATTTTAAGTAACTTGTTAGCTCTTTTATTGGTTTGCCTTCACTACTTAAATTCTGTGTCTGCTTCTAAGATATGGAATTTGTTTTTACCAAGTTGTGATTTCCTTTTTCTGGTTTCTCATGATCATTGGCTTAAATTATAATTTACATTTTCAAATAATACGACAATTTAAGGTAGTAGACCTAGGTTAAGGGACATAACTCTTAAAAATCACAGGTGAGTTTGTTGAAATCATTTTCATAAACAGATTCTAAGCCTCTGAGTAACATAGATGATTTTTTATTCTTTTTCATGTCAATGCTTAAAAAGCATTGATGAAACTAACTATTTCAAACGTCTAACTGATTTAAAGAGTTATCTCCCTTAACCTAGGTCTACTACCTTAAAATATTAAATTTTAATTGAAATTCTCGTTTTTGCTAAGAAAGGAAATACTGTTAACCAGGAATCTATTCGCGGTTTGGTAAATGAATTTCATTTCACGCAGTCTCGAATTCGAAGATGCCGTTCGAGAGACTAATAGGAAAAAGAAGGGAAACGGGGAATGTGTCAAAGAGACAACGACCCAAAGGGGAGCAATAACAACTCAAAGCCACCATAAGATCTTCAATGAACGGTGAGGAAACCCCACATCCAACGGTAGGTCGGAGTTGGCCCCTGAATAAAGAGTAATCAAGTTCAGCGAAATAAGCATCTTCCTAGACTCCGATAGACATAAAGTGAACTAACTAGAAAACAGACAAGACACACAAAGGCTTAATAAATTTCCTGACTTAGGACAGGCGCAAACCTGCTGCGGCGGGGTTAAACTAGTTTTATTGGGCCCAAACCTTCCCCCTATAGCCAATGTGATAAATAAAAAAACGATCGTAACAACAGTAAAATTCAGTTGGCAACAGGACTGAGTCAACTGTGAAAAATGAAACTGAAAGAACTAAATATACGGACATAAACAAGTCAGCATTGCATCAAAATATTTGCGACATTTTTATTTTCACGCTTCTCTCCTCAATGCGAAAATAGCAACAAAAAAAAACCAAAAAAAACTTCCGAAAATTTCTCTGTTACAGTGAAAATAAACTTACGAGTGTTTCTATATTGTTAAGAATAAATTCCTCAACTAGATGCTCTGGACTCACTGACTTCAATTAGTTTACTTGAATTTCATTTTTCAAGTATGTCAAATTTTGTTTAACCATACTTTCCATGTGTGTCAAACCCTCGCCATATCCTTTAATGAGCATATGAAGCAACTTTCTCCTTTTTATCCACTTTGTGTCAGCGGAAGTGAAAACTACAGATTCATTTTCCAGTGCATACTTTCCGAAGAAAAAAGGCGGTCTTCCAGCACAAATACTGGCAGCTGGTTCATGCAACAGTACATCATTTATATTATCTGCCGAATTTAAACTGACAATTTTCTGTCCAAAAATTTCAAATTGAAAAATATCACCATATTTTGAACGTAGTCGGTGTAGCATTAGATACATATTTTCATATTCCATTTGAAAAAGGTTACCAAATATTGGAATGCCCTTTGGTCCAGGACATTTTTTTTTGACCGCCTTTTTGACATGATACATATAAAACAAATGCAATTGAAATAATTGCAGCTACAAATTCTAACATTATTGTCGTGATTGTGAGGGTGAATCAAACAATTTCAAATGTGTATGATAAGACGATTGTTAACTATTAAAGGCCCGGCACCTGAATAGGTTTTCAGGGGCTTTGGCTACAGAGCTGCCGGGCGCGTCCCCAGGTGGTGGATAGGGGAATGCCCTGTCTTTGCGGGGTAGTCAGGTCATAATACGGAAAGCCTGACCGCGAACCATTGTAGCCAAACTGTGTGGAGAAACGCCACGCTCCATGCAGTATAAAGACCCCTTCTATATTTCTCTAAAGAGAGCAGACGCACTGGGTGTCGTATAGAAGGCTAAATTTCCTGCCCCTACCCATTTCTCCCCTTTTCCAGTGGCAATCAAAAGTCGTTGCCCCGGTTGTCCCTTCCACCTTTATTTCTTTCTTCTTTTACTTACAATTTGTTTTGAATTGATTAACTTGTTCTCGTCCTGATATAGCTGAAATATTGCTCATTGGACGTTAAACTCTAACTAATCAATCAATCAATCAACTATTAAAGGAAGGATTCAATTACGTGAATAGTTATTATAATAATACATCATTGTATAATTATTCGGCCTTGACGTCCGATCGATAAAAGACAAGTTATGTCAGTGCTTGTAACTTGAGTCATCGCTTGCTTGATCGGAGAATAAAAGACAAAAATGTAGTTTGTGAAACATTGTAGCGGCTAAGAAGTAACGCAGAGCATAAATGATAATTGTATACCCCTGACAAAGATATATGTATTGGTAACAACGTCAGGGGATCAAATAAGGAAAAAATGATACACTTGTTAAAAAAATCTAAGAGACATGACAAATACAACTACATGTACACGACATTCAAAACTAGGACACATACAGGTGCTCCTGAAAGGTAAGCATTTCGTACTCCAATACAATGTACGGATATTATCAGACTGCTAGTGGATGAACCCAGGGTTAAGTCAATACCGGTGTTGTAAAATCTATGAAGATACAAAATCTAGCTGGACACCGAAATGCCATATCTTTAAATGATGTCATGTTGATCGGCATAGATTATTGAGGTAACAGTAACAGCAATATTTGAACAAATTACTGAAAAGCTCTTTGAAAAAAGAATTTTGTTATTTGAAAAAAGGACCTTAACAATAAATGCACTGGTGAATATCAAAAAAAAAAAAATAACAAAAAAATGTATTAAAATGTATTTTCTATACTTCTTGTTCGAAATAAATACTTCGCAAATGATGTAAGATGAATTCAAGAAACAACATGTTTAGAAATTGATCTCACTTGCTGATTGGTCAATCATGTTCATTTCCTAGAAATAGTGCAACCGGATGTTGATAAAATTAACACCTGCATCATTGTATAACGAAATGGGTTTTGCATTTTTATGACTAAGATAACTCTATTTATTGATAATATGACATTTTAATCAAAAATATTTTATTCAACACCCCTTTTCATGAATAGCGCAATGATACAAATAGCAACGATGATAGCAACAAAACGGCGGCATACGTGGGACTGGAGACTACGGAGATCGCTTTACTTCAAATAAATTGAGTAGAAGTTAGAGAAACAATCTCTAACATTGTGTTCCGGTTTATTACGATAATTTCTTACATTTCGATAGTTAAATTCTCACCTTTTAAAGTTCTCGGGTAATCCTCGAACTTTAAAATGTGAAAAGCGATGTGAGAAATGTATGTAATAAAATGGAAACAATGTTAGAGACTATATACTCCAGATATTCCAGATATTCTTTTGATGTAAGCTGCTTAACAAACATATTTTGGTTGTCGACATTAGTATGCTGCTACAATCGGGGGCTAATATTTATTCGTTCCGGTTAGAAGACAAAACCGTGAAAGTTTTATTAATTATATTCAGCGTCATCTATTGAAAAAAATCACTTATTATATATAATACCGACGTTAACGTAAATTTAACATTATTCGGTATATAGAATATTGTTTGATGGTGTGTGATCTGTGAAAACTGGAAAACGTTATCATAATAGAGGGCGGACAGGATTGGGGAGCCGGGAGAAAAAAGGATGGGGAAATGAGATATGGGTGGGAGAAAAAGGACGAGAAAGTAAGACCAGGAGAAATGGGCGTAAGAAAGGAGTAAGAAGTAAGGCATCCACCTGGCCGTCCTGTTGTAATATGAGATGCAATTCATTTATGGATCCAGGGGATGGGGTTGAAACTATTTTTTCGAAATTTTTTTTTTTTCGCAGAGTTTAAACAAATATTTAGAAAGATGGCAAAAATCGCCTGGAACTCCATTTATCTGGAACCTTATTGGAACCCCCTTTTCCAAAGGTTGTATTTTGTGGGCAAAAATCCGCACAAAAATAAATTTCGAACCCAACTGAGAAGCCAAATCGAATGTATTTACCGAAAAAACAGCTGATAATTATTTTGTTTTTGTTATTGTACATGTATAAATTCAACCCTAATTGGTACAAATGTGCATTAAATATAAATAAATGTATTTCAAAAATACCATCCATTGTCCTGTATTAAAAATAAGAAATGCAGCCATGGTTGTAAAACCCTTTCGTGTGTAAAAATAATACCTCCTTTTACAATTGTCATTGGTCTGATTTGGAGTAGCGTCAGTCAAGTCATTATAATAACTTTATTCACCAATGCACAATTATGCCCCTGAGGGCTGATGGCATAAACAAAATACAAATACACAATACATTACACAAATACAATGAACTTATGCAGTCTGGGAGTCCACTTTCCTCAGTATTAATGACTTTTTTATAAATGGAGCAACATACTGCATGCATTGAAAAGATGAAATCAAGTTTTTGAGTTGAAGATTTTTGTTTAATTTTTAAAATTCTGGGAAAATTTTACTTATATTTTTTATTAATTCTTTACGTTCACTTTCATATTTCGGACATGTGAAAAAATAATGAGTTTCATTTTCAATTTCATTTAAATTACAGTATTTACAAATTCTATTTTCTCTTTTGATTTTTTTATACCTACCTCTCACAATTTCTAAAAAATGATCACTTATTTGAAATTTGCATAATTGTTTTCTATTTTCATATTCCATTTTTAAAATAAATTCTTCAATAATGTAATTTGTTTTTATTTTACTATACAAGAAAATTTTGTTGCTTTCAGTTGCTGTATTTAATTTGTCAAAAAATGATTTCTAATAATTACTTTTTAGATTTAGTTTAATTTTCTTTGTGAAACTATATTTGTCTTCTTTATATTCAGTATTTGTTATTTCAGTTAAGTCTATATTGTTAGATACACATACTTCACCATGTATATGTGCCCATTGAATGCAAAGATTTAGACAGAGAGAAGGCATCGGCTAGTAAAGGGTTATAGATATTACTTGAAAGTCTTGC
>MJUU01036771.1:13647-24488 GCA_002080025.1 Modiolus philippinarum | reverse complement strand
ATGATGCATTTTGGGATGACAACAACAATGCATGCTTCGGATGCTGTCTCTGACCTACATTTTATGCATGAGCGACCTGGTTAGGTAGAATGGTTAAAGTCCATTCCCGCTTACTGACATGGCCCACAATAACCATATTGGTATGCATGATGCATTTTGGGATGACAACAACAATGCATGCTTCGGATGCTGTCTCGGACCTACATTTAACGCATGAGCGACTTGGTTAGGGTAGAATGGTTAAAGTCCATTCCTGCTTACTGACATGGCCCCCATCAACCATATTATCAACCATATTGGTATCTAGGATGCATTTTGGGATGACAACAACAATGCATGCTTCTGATGCTGTCTCTGACCTACATTTTACGCATGACTGAATCTGTTAAAAAGAATGATTATAGTCCATTTCTGTTTACTGACATGTGCAACATGTGACAATGCTGCGCAACGAGGTGAGCTTAGCAGGCTGTGGCTGCTTTCTATGTTTTTGATCCGGGACCCATAATTCATCAGATTTATAGATACGTCTATAGGGACCTGATGCATATACTGTGATCATTTTTTCTGAACTAGATTGGTATCTTTTGTAGGTAAATATGTTCCAGAGTCTGCAGTTATAGAGATGAAAGCAAACTTCAAATTACCAGATGTTAATGATCACCTATTTGATAAAATCGACTATGTTGAATTGCCAAGAGAAAATTGTGTGAAGCTTATAGAAAGGTATGAACAGTACAACATGTCATCAGATTATTTTGTTTATCTCAAAAACAAATCAAGATGACCTAATGTTTTAAGTCCTATTGTTTTCTCTGTATTTAATTGTGTTGAATTTGACTAAAAGTAGTCCATTTGTCTGCCTGTTATACTAATTAAAAATTTTTAAAAATATATGTTGCAAAATTCGTGTATTAGTGTAACTCAAAGGTTATAGAGTATGACTTGTAAGCTTTGAGTATAAGTCCCTCTAACATGGCTGTTATTGAATGAGCACAAAAGGCATTTTATGACGATCCCTTATCTTAATAGAAATGTAGAAAATAAAATAAAATGTAAATAAAATAAAATAAAATGTAGAAATATAAACAGTAGAAATGGCTACAATAAAATTTGTGATTGTGTAATTTTTTTAAACAAAAAGGATTTTTATGCCCCGTGAAACAAAGTTTCGGGGGCATATAGTTTTTGGTCTGTCTGTCTGTTTGGCTGTTTGTCTGTTTGTCCACAAAAAACTTTATCATTGGATATATCTTTTGAATGGTAAATGATAGGGCTCTCATATTTTGCATATGTATTCCTTGAGGCAAGACCTTTCAAACGATACCAAAATTTTGGACCTCGTGACCTTGACCTTGACATGTGATCGACTTTTTGAAAAAGATAATAAACTTTAACATTGGATATATCTTTTGAATGGTAAGTAATATAGCTTTCATATTTTGCATGTGCATTCCTTGTGGCGAGACCTTTTAATTGGTACCAGAATAGTTGACCTTGTGACCTTGACCTTGGCCTGTGAACTTTCAGTTGGTACCAGAATATTTGACCTGGTGACCTTGACCTTGGCATGTGACTGTCCGTTAAAATTTCACCAAAAAAATGAAATTATATTTTGTTTTGTTTTATGTATGTATAGAAATTAAACTCATTTATGATGAAATGTTTCTTAATATCTATAGAATTTTTTTTGTAAAAAGATTTTTTAAATCATTCAGCATACATTTTGTATTTTCTTTATTTATTCACTTTTGTTTTACAGGTATTTATATATGTACAGTATTATATATACAAATGATTAGGGATGTTACTAAAAATATCTTTTATTAAATTTCTTCTCTTCTGTGTATTCCTCCATTTTGGGGAACCAGTATTGATGATCCCTGGTGTAATCAAAGTACTGATAACACTGATAGAAAGAACGCAATGAGTTGGCTATAAAAATTGTTTTCTTAATAATGCTTGGATAATGATTGGAAGGGTTCATTTTGGTGACTTCTGTGTTTGCATCCAATTGCAATCATCATTTGATGTGATTAAACTATTCTGTTGATACCAGAATTTATTTCTACAAATTATTTTGTCAGAAGGACATTCATTGTTCAAAGTTGCTAAATGTTTCTTCTTTACTTCTACCGGGGGGCATAAGTGTTTCACAAAACACATCTTGTTACAGAGATAAAACTATTAGTTTTTTACTGCTTGAAATATTAAGATAAAAAAATGGGTCAATAAGTTCTTAGAAAACAAAATGCAAAATTAAAATACAAAATTTTGCACAATGTTCGTTAAAACATAGCAAGTGATAAAACATAGCAAGTTTTCCTTAACATTTTAACTGAAAAATCAATCTTCTGTAACAAAAATCAATCTTCTATAACAAAGATTCTCAGCTTACCTGTAGTCATAACTGCCCCCCATTAAGTTTTTAGCACACCTTGCTATAGTCTGAAGTAATAGGCCAATTCGAATTTGTCTATTTGTACCCCTAGCTTTTCAATTATAAACAGTTGAACTACTACAATAGCTCGAACACCAAGGATGTCTGGTACACTTTTTCTGGTCCCATTTTTCAAGTTCAAATAAAGTTCTACCTAGATAGTTCGAACATCCCTCTAAATTTAACCATTTTCATCAGTCCCTTGGGTGTTCAAGCCATCAAAGTTTGACTTTATTTGAATTACAGTTTTGATTTTATTATTACCAAAGAGGGCAAAGGTTGTTGAAACTACTATATACAAAAATTAGAATTGCTCACAAACCTTTTACATATTTAAGCCTGCAACAACTAATGAGTTCATTTATTTCTGAATTAGTATCATAAAGCTTTCATGACATGAATTAACACTCAAGAGTTTTGTATTATACTTTGAGTTGTGATTCTTTCATTAGGTATAATGATGAAGGAAAACGTGGTGGTCAACACAGAGGTGGTGGCAGTCAGCCATTCCAGCCCCCTGCAGACTTAAGACAGGTAAGTCAGTCAGGTATGATCAAAACAACATGGAAATTTTTTACCACATTAGTAATAGAATTTCGATGTAATTTGCTCACGGGCATTCATATTGATTCAAATCATAACTAGAGATTTAACTGTACTGGATATTTATTTTTTTTTCTTTATTTAAAATTTCATTAAAAAAATTTCCATGTTATATTTTCTGTGTATTGATATTGTATCTGCAGGTTTCAGATTGTTTCTAATCCAGCAATTTGAAATCAGCAGTATTTCAACATTTCATTTGTATACATGTATATTCAATATATGTGTATTTAGAACCCTTTGTTTACAGGGTAGAAATAAAAGTGACTCAAAATGTATACAATTTTATTAGCTGTGTACAAACTGTATATGACAAAACCACACAAAAATGCACAAAAAGTTAGATTGACAGCATCAAAAACTAAACAAGCACCCAAACAGAATGTTTTGTGAAAATTATCAAATGCAATTTGTTTAATTACCTTTTTTAGATAATTGAATGAAAAAAAGTAATGTAGTTCATTATACATATTTTAAAAAAAAGAATTAAAGAAAATTTCAACAGAAATAAGTATGTTTCTAGTAGATAATTTAACTACAAATAAAGAAAAAAAAAGATTTTGCAGTAAACATTAAGTATGTCAGTTTTTTGCATTAAGGGTGAAAGTACACACTACATTGAATTATGAAGAATTAATAAAAACAAATAAATAATATAAAAAACAAATAAAGGAAAATTGAATAATGAGGGCCAAGCTTGGCATATATACTTGACATATAAACATTTATACTTATGTTTTTACACATAATGAATAGTTAAGAAAAAGCAAAGTACATTTTATTTCCAAGTTGATTATTACACATATTATAATATATCAATTACACATTCATTATGCAGTAAGTTACACTTGATAACATTAAATAGACTGGTTTTTCTGCATGCACAAAACAGCATCTCAGCAATGCATAAAAGTTTTTATTTCCTTAATACATGACTATCTAGCTAATAGAGACTTAACAATGCCAATACATATTGTTGCAGTATGAATATTATTGCATATTTCATTTCTAAATCATATTCATATTAGATTGTGGTGCCTCTATTCACATTTAAATATATCAAAACAATGTTGATAAAAAATTAAAAGGATATATTCTTTAGAAAGTCCGTTGTTCACCTGCAGTTATAGCTTTGATAAAAAGTTTTTTTTCAATAAAATATTAAAATAATTTTTTTCTAAAATATATATCTGTCTGTGTTCAAGTCAGTTGTCATATTTTTTGAAGGTTGAATTTTTTTTCTATTTATAAAACACATTTATACATTCATCTTAGTCTATAACTTTCATCTTGACTTATTCAACAGAAAGTATAGTTTGAATTTTATAGGTAGAAAATGTACATAAATACTGACTTAAAACATTTAAACCAAAATTCATTGAAGCATATTAACAGCATATAAATTTTTCTATCCAGTTGTGGTATTTATACTGATAAAAGAAATTGTGATATTAATTGTACACATATTGTTCTAACATTATTTTAATTCCTTATCGTTCATATGAAAATTCCACATATTTAAATAGGAAATGAAATAGAAGTTGTTAATTCTTGTTTGAAAGTGAATTCTTGTATGCAGAAAAATTTATGGATTACAAATGGACTATCATATTATATATTAAAGATTATTGAATGGAATTTTCTTTTAGGGTTACATTAAAGGTGGGGAAATTTGGGATAGAATATTATCATATAAGTTTTTTTTCTCACTAGGACTTATTGAATGTGCATAAGTGCTGCTAAGATATAGATGATGACGCTAATACATAATCCTTAAAACTGAACAAAAATTAATGTGAATTATCACTGTTTTTCCTGACTCTTTTATTTTCTCAAATGTCTTTTGAAGTGTCGATAACCCACATGTATGTTGATTTTCTTAGGAGACTTATAATTGATTGAATTGATGAAAGGAATGAGGGTCTGTGTCTGGAAAGTCCAGAAAAAGCAAATTGATTGTTAATGGTTTAGTATAATTTTTAATGATGAAAGGGAATTCTTGCTAGCTTTTGATTTGTTTTGTATTTGAAAACTATTATTGTGCCAATATGAAACTGATCAAATGATTATATAGCTATAAAAAACTGACCACAAGACATTCCTTGACTGGTATAAAGTTTGAATGTTCTATAGTTATATTATTGGTAACAACTTGATTTGCTATACTAGTTAACTGAATTGCAGTAAATAGAATTCATGACTTTCATGTAGAAAACTATTTCAGTGACTTGTTCAGGACAGCTTGTGTTATAGTTTAGAAATATTTCCTTATCATCGCACAGATTTCCTTAAACCTTAACAATCCATAATTAAAGAATTTTGACTTATTTTAACTACATGTACATCTGTTTTTCCTTGAATTTAATAATGAGCAGATAAAATAATTGATTTATATATAGAAATCTATGGTGTATTTTATCCGTTTCTTTTTGTATATTTAAAGCATGGAGTAAATGTCATAATTTGTGTTGTTAAGTGGTGTTGGACATTGTTAAAATTTTTAGAATACAGATGTTTAAATACCCCATGAATATTGCAGATGACTTGTTAGTTATAGGGCCCAGCAAAGAGACAGAAGAAAATTATTAATATGGTCACACTCGTTCATAATTTGATAGCATTTAAATCAAAATAGTAAAGGCCAAAGATGAAGGTCATTATTCCTCTAGTATTGCAGGATTTTATTTGATACAGGCTTTATATTTGATAGATCCCCATTCAAAATCAGCATTTATAAGAGATATAAAGATCTTTAGATAAGATCTTTCTTTCTACAAGATCGAGAGGGATCTGACAAAATATAGAAAAAAATCCTTTTAAACATAAACTTATAGATGATAAAAGTTATTAATAGCGTCAATTTATCACATTGCTCTTATTAAAAAGGCTATTGCATGGGGATGATATGCTTTATTTTGTCTCCTATTTTGTAATTTTCAGTTGATCTGCTAATTACTTATCATTATGGTTCAAACATATCATAATAAAAAAAAAGAAACATTAACATAATTGTAAAAAAGATAATTACTCCCAACATATTTCCCTGTAAAGTTACTTACAATCAGTCTTGACCATATTTAAATGGAAATTAAAGTAAAGTTTGCTTAGAAAAGTACTGATAATTAAGATGAATGTTTGAGTTGTTAATGATTTGAATATATTTGGAAAGAAAATTGTCTTTTTTATAAAGTATATAAATGATTAAACCTTCCGATTTACCATTACACATACCATCTGTCTGATATAAAGGTTATATTAGTAGGAGCCATGTTAAAATAAACCATCCAAATTGTTTGCCTATTTTAAATAGAGCAGTGTCCATTAACAGTGGTTGTAACTTGTTGACTTCATTCTTCATTTCTGCCTTCTTGCAAATATTATATTTTGTACCACATGGACATGAAAACATCATTGAAAAGATTAATTGCAGAAAAAGATACATGTAAGCATTCAAATAATCTTACTCATTTTTCTGTTGAAATATTTAGTGCAGAGTACTAAACTTTTGTATGTTATGTATTTGTGCATTAAGAAAATTAAATCTGTTGTTCGCTTTTAATTTATACCTTTTATTAGAAAAAAAAATCATCCCAGTGATGTATGAAAATTCTAGTCCACAAGTATACGGTGTCATATTTACTTGCCTATTTACATCTACCTGTTTTTTTCTAAATTTGGAAAAAAATCAATCAGTAAGGAAGTATCTCTACTTTGTAGCTCGAGATTGGATTAATAACACAACTTACTGATATGTATTAATTTACTTTTTTGATTTTTTTCATAACTCGGGGGGGGGAAGAGGTACAAAAAATGGGGAAGACTACTTTAATAATAAAAAATGATTGAAAAGTTAACTATTAGGTTTTCATCACGAAACATGTGACAAGCTTTTTGGCCACTGGCCTTGGCTACACTTTTAAGAGACATGAAAATAAGTGATATTCAATTCTCATAAATATGTGGACAATAGTGTAGATATATTCAAGCTATTAGGCTTAAAAGTTACATTTACATATTTTGTAGCATTGATTAGAGTGTTCAGAGTTGAAAAGTTAATTATGTCTTTATGCTTCAAAATTCAACCTTTTTTTTTTTTTTTAAAAAAAGGAGCCTATTTTTGTGAAAGATTAAGTTACTTCTTGTTAGGTGATATTCTTTTGAGGTTACATCAGTTAATTTGCCTTTGTTTCATTATATTAGTGGGAGTTATACACTTATTAATTTGTAATTTGATACATTTGGTTATTTTCACTATCAGTATTCAATAAATTCATAGATAGATGAAATTATAAAAGATATATCTTCATATCTCTTACTATAATTTAGAGCTTGAATTGTTTAAATTATAAAAGTTGGCTTGTTTAGAAGCCTAACTGAAAATAATAAATGTTGATTATGTTTTAGCTATCATGCATATTACACAAGCATTAATTACATCTCCTGAACATGTTCTAGGAGTAATTATTTCAAAAGTTTTAATTGAAAATAGATATATTTGTACATGTGTTCCTCTCTCTTATAAACATGATAACATCCTTAGAAAAACTAAAAAAGTGACAAGAACATTACATTTGCTTCTATTTAGTGTTGTAGTATATTAACAACACATATTTGAAATTATTATCTCTAAAATGTTGTTGTTTCAGTCATTGCAGTTGATTGGAGTCCCTTTTAAAAATAAAAGATGTATTTAACTTTGATTTATTCACAAAGCTATTTAAAAACCATTTTCATGCTTTCCTGAGTGCAGTTAAAAATTTTCTAGTCTTATGTGCAGTTTCTATTCACAGGTTTTTTTACATGATTGATTACAAACCAATTTTGAATTCTTACTTCCGTTGAAATGTAATTGTCATTCATATGTTCATGTGTCACACTTATTATCTGCATATTTTTTACCATAATACTTTATTCTTATTCATATACTACACCCTTAGTGCAGTTTTACCAAAATATAGTTTTATTTCCATTTCTTTAAATTTTATATACTTAATTGACATTGCTCATGATAAATTTATAAGAACACATTAGGAGAACCTGTCCTATGTATTTTCCATTTTGTTTGCACATACCTAACAAACAAAATTATTTCATAAATGTTATTTCTAAAAATAAGAACAGTGGTGCTACTGTACCTATGTCATTTGCATGCATATTTTGAATTACTGAACACACAAGTGAATATTTATATTTAGGCATAATAGCTGGAAATGTGTACACATCATTATTTGATTACCAGCCCTGTACTCAGAAAACTGCAAGTTGCTTCAGTGTTCTAGTCTTTGTCATGACATGACGAAAATAACAGTAGATAGCTTACCCATTTAAAGCATAATTTTGATGTTTTGTAGGTAAATGAATTCAGATAAAGCATGATTTTATCTAGTTCTACTTTCCTGATAAATCAAGTATTTTCTCATTATGATAAATTTACACATCAATACAAATATATGTGTACTGAAAACAGTTTAAATATATGCAAGATTCCTTGCTGTATATTATAAGAAAAGCAGTATTTGTTAAATGAATAAATTTGAAGTCAAAATTAATAGGAAAAGTTCTAAAAAGTGATGTTGATACTTTAAACCATTCTGATATGTAAGCATTTTCTTGAAATACATTATTTTGCTGTTTGGAAGACATACATTATGCATCATGTCTGCTGTTTCAATGAAACTACATGATTGCAAAGGAAACTACATGATTGCAAAATAAAGGAAGTTATTTCATCCATGAAATTTGCTGTTGAAAAAACTGAAGATATGACCACAGCAAGCTTTGGTATTGTCAAAATCTTTTCTCTCTACCCCATAACTTTAGTACTTACTCACCATCTCCTCTTCTATTTTTTCATCTCTCTATTTTATATTCATTATTTTTCTATTCATTTTCACAAATATCAATCTTTCTATCTTGCAGTTGCACAAAAATAATGCACCAGCATTATTAACCCTTTAAGCAATGTTTTGTCATGGCTGTTTTGTTAGATTTTGTGTGATTTAGTTGCAGGAAAACACCTCTTTTTTATCATTAACATACATGGTCAAAGGCCTTTATTGTTAGATTTGTTTCAATGAGTAAATTGCATGTCAACATCCAGGTACATATTTCTTGTTCCTATAGTGAAAGTTAGGTTT
The DNA here is from genome assembly GCA_002080025.1 of Modiolus philippinarum. Lineage (NCBI taxonomy): Eukaryota > Metazoa > Mollusca > Bivalvia > Mytilida > Modiolidae > Modiolus > Modiolus philippinarum. Next base: position 15,308 of record MJUU01036771.1, on the reverse strand, counting down.
CAAGGCAGTAAATGTAGATCATCTTAAACTTACGTATATAAAAATTTTGCATTAATCGTAAAGTAAATCATTTCTTTTTTCTTATACAAATATTTAGGACCCATAAATAGTCATGATATGATTGAATCTTCATTAAACAAACTCATATTTCTAACTTCTTGTTGCAATTCTTTTCAAGCATGATCAGTCTAATGCAAGTTTTCAACTACATTAGGTGGAAGGTTACAGTAATATCGAGTAAATGTTTAGTTAGGAGTGAGAAGTTTATTCACAATATCTAGATTTTCTAATAACACAGTCTTGCATATACATTACTAATCATATAGACAATGTATGTTGTCAGATGTTTTCCGTTTTATGTACAGAAATACCTTATAGTTATTTAGGTCTTTGAATAACATAAGTTTATTTTGTTGAAGTCTTTTGCTGTATTCCTAAAAAGAAGTTAGTCATAAAGTGCGGGTTGTTTTTTGCGGCTTTATTGAAGATTTCAATGCTTCTATGGAAGGTCTGTTGAAATAAGAAGTCATTAATGCATGATGGGTGAGGGCATTTGGTAAAATAGATGGCTTGATATAAATTGAAATGATAGTTGTACAAGTGTTTTACTGAATTGGTATATTTATATTATAAGAAAGGGAATCAGTGAATCATTTTATTGGAAATTTAAAAATCTTGTTAAGGCCAGAAAATGTATTTAGTAAAGCATAAACAGATTGAAGCAAATATTTCATACAATTGTTTGATGGACCAAAATGATCCCTCTTTGAACATTTGAGGTAATCAAAAGCAATGCCTTTGATAGATGCAGGAAATGATAACTTGGTTTAAGGAAAATGACTTTTAGGATTTGTATCTAATTTTCATGTAGTAGAATTTGAAAAAAGTATAAATCATTCTTGCAATAAAGTGAAATAGGGAGATAATAGCTTTTGATAATTTTACATCATCCACCCTGACTGAACATGTGTCTTTCTGTATAAGTCCATCTACACATGAAATTTTCACAACATATCTCTTGCAACTTTGCAGAAACATTGTATTTAATGGGAGACATCACTCTTTCATTCCTATAATTAGTGTTTACCGGTACTTTCAAGAGTTTTGATATTTTGAATAAAAAGCTATTTAATTTTGATTTAAAAAAAATTATTTAATGTAAATCAAATTTTTAAATTATCAGAATAGCCAAATTTTTCATATTAGATTACTGGAGGGTCATTATTCACTCCTTACCATATCTTCAAAATTGTTATTATCCTAAGCCATATGTTATTGCCTGTTGTTGCCCCAAATTTTGAAAAAAGTTATCTTGTATCTGGAAAATAGCAGATATTTCTTATGTGAACATGATATATTTTTATTACTCAAGATTTAATGTAATGAATGACTCATAGAGGCATACCCTTGACCCAGGCCAAGTTAACATGATTTGAAATTGATCCTCTTTCAGAAGCGATCACCACCTTTGAATTTTGATTCCAAATGGCTTTATAACTATTGTGTTAGATATAGACAACAGTTATATCTATAGTACATGATTTTGCATAATTATGGTATAAATTTGCACATAGTCCATTATGATAGGTGTATCATAAACTATATTAGCAGAACAGTTTTCACTTTTAATGATTTATAAGTTCATTATAGTTTTTTTTTTT
>MJUU01036771.1:1043-13642 GCA_002080025.1 Modiolus philippinarum | reverse complement strand
TTACAACATACTGAATTTTATTAAAATAACCGACTTAATATATGTCTAAAACTTAGATTAGAGAATAAGATACTTAGTTAAATACAAAAGCAATTTGATAGCTTGAACTTAAATCTCTTAAAACACCATGGGTACTCTTTCTTTTGTATTAAGAAGATAAAAGGAAGCAATCATAGGTCACAATCCATGTTCTAAATTATGTTTCTAGAATACATCTATAACTCATGGATGTATTAATTTTAAGGTTTTGAACACAACAAGTTTTGTAAAAGTAAAACTAATAAAAAAAAAACTAAAAAAAATAGATAAAAAGATACCATTAATCACCTAACTGAATTAAAATGGAAGGAATATTGACTTAAAGTTTTGCAAAAAGCAAACAAACAGTATATGATCAGAGCCAGACTAATATCACCTTTGTTGCATAAAGCTTAACAACAGGAATGGGAGTAGTTTATTTAGCCATTTAAAGTTTTTGCAAGTGGAAAAGTGATTTTAGACGTTAACCTAAAATTGTATTTTTATTGTTATAATTCCTTTTAGAATTTAAGTATGTTTTTGTTTTTGCCCTTTTAAGCCCTAGATGTTAATTGACTGGTGAGAGAACACCACAAAAACTGATATCAACAATATATTTTGTTACTGTAATAAGAAAAAATAGAAAGCATGTAGTGGTCCAGCTACTGGAGTAGTAGCTTTATCAGTTAAACATGAAATGATGAAAGAAGACAGATTTCTTTTGTCGAAGACAGTTTGAAGTAGTAAAGTTACTTGAATATGATGAAGTCATGAATATAGAATTTTGCATTTAATTTTGAAATAAAAACAATTATTTTACAAGAAAAGTAATTTTATGGATATACAAAAGTATTAAAATAAGCAGCATTTTTTATTCATGTCACTCATTATCAAAACATTTTCACTTGATCTTATGAGATTTACCCCAAATAGTACCCTCCACACTTGAATTATATCATAGTCAAAGAACAATCGTGAAGAAGACACAAAAAACACATACACAAAAAGTGAATGAATGAAAAATGAATACTGGTAGATATTTGTAGAAAAATTATGCTTGCCAGTTACAGATACACCTAAACTTTCCTTCTTCACTTTGAAAATGCATTATATGCTTTATGGATTAGAATTGAAGTTGACTTATTTGTAATTTAAGTTGAAATAGGAAGAAGTAGTAATAAATATACGATAATTAAAATATATAGGTGTGGTAAACCACAATTAAAAGATGATAACATGTCAAAAACAAACATTATAATAAAACAAAAATAATTAAAGGTTTAAAAAGTAAAAGGATTATTTTCATATCACTTCTTAACTATTGTACCAACACTTTGTTTTATAATAATAAATATATATATATATACTTTAAAACTGAAATTATGTCCTGAAGTCAACAGAACACTTTCAATTCAACAGTTTATTATTACCATTACAGATAAAGTTTGAACTAGACAAAACAAAAACAGCAAACACTGTAAAATGATGATTTAATGGTTCAACTAAGTTATCAGTAGCTTACTTACACAAATAATTTTGTATTATTTCAGTGAATGCTTAACAAGAAATCTGTATATACACGTCTGCATTTCATATAAAATTATATGTAAAAAACAATTTTCTTTCTTTTAGGGCTATTCCAGTAAAAATTCCCACCAGGGGGGTGGAACGCCACTTATTTTTATACCCCCACCAAGAGAAAAAAAATTAAATATATAATTAAACTGTTAGGATACAATAGAAATTTACCCACAACCAACAGAAAAATAATTCACTGGTGTTCCACCCCCGGTGGGAATTTTAAATGGAATAGCCCTTACAATGCATGTTCAAATTTTAGGATTTATATAAAATGTCCATAATACATTATCTTTTCTATTAGATTTGATTGAATAATTCAATGAGTAAATGAAATAAAGAAAATTAACAGGAAAATATGTGCTGAAAAATTTCAAATAAAAAAGATTTTTCATTAATATGAAATAGACTGACTTGTACTGGACACTTTTATTGAAAAAAACTAAGAGTCTTTGGATTGCATAGATAGAAAATCATAACTTTTGACAGAAGATTATCCTTCCTGATGAAGATTTGCAGATTTCTGCATGTTGGATTGTGTTTGGTTGCTTTATTATCAAATTTCTGAATTGACATCCCATTTGAATAGTTTTTAAAAGTGGACAGAAAAAAATCTTAAATTTGAACAGCATTGTAATAGCTATTTTTGAATAGTTTACTATTTTTGTTCTTTTGATTTTATTAGGGTCAGCCGTTCTATCAACAGTTACAAGGACAAGGAATGAGGCCACCATTACCGCAAGGACAAGATAGGTTTGGCCAAGGAGGAATGCCATATCGACCTCCTGAACCACCAGCACCAGGTCGTCAGCATGGAGCTGGTGATGTTTATGGGGATAGACATAGACATGGTCAGCATGATAGGAATGAGGAACCTGCAGAGAAACGTGGGCGTTTTGAAACAAACAACTCTGGTGCAAGTGCACTTGATTTTATTAAGCAAGAATACAGTGGTGGAGATGATGAGCAAAAACAATCACAAAAACGAATAAAAAAAGAACCTCAGTGGAATCAAATGAATTATGGGGCCGGACAAGCTTTTCAAGGTGAACAGGGCCAACCTCAAAGAAACCCCATGTACTGTCAACCACCACCTCCACCACCAGAAGCTGCAAAGTCTGAATCAGGACCAGGATTTCAAAATCAAAATTGGAAACCTCAGCAACAAGGGGGAGAAATGTTTGGAAATCAACCAAGATTTGCTTCACAAGGTGGTTTTGGTAATCAGTTACCAAATATGTCAAACCCTCCTCCAAATTTTCAAGGTGGTCAGTCGTTTAGCCCACAAAAACCTCCTCAAGGTGGAGCATTTGGAGGACCACGAATGCAACCACCAAAATCTGAACAGTCATTTGGGTTTGGCAACCAACAACAACAAAACTTTACTGGAGATAATAAATTTGGGAAAACTCCATCATCAAATGCTCAAGATTTTCAGGCAGGTTTGCAAGGACAGTCTCAAGGAAATGAAGCAAAACAAGGTGCTTCGCCAGTTGGTGAAAAGCCTAAAAGAGAAAGGAGAAGACCTAGTAAATGGGATACACCCTCTGAAGAAAATTCACAAGAGGATTCATCTGGTTTTAGTATTGAAGTTCAAAATGCAATAGCAGAAGCAGAAGCAGCTTATCAGGCAAATGCCGGATCTCTTGTAAGTGAAGGACAAAATGTTCAGGTTAAGCAAGAAAAAGAAGAGTCTGAGTCTGCACCAACTCAAAACAATAGACCAAAACCAAGTGAACAGTTTAATCAGGGGCCACGACAAGGTGGAGGGCCAAATCAGCATAGACCTCAAAAGCAGTTCGGTCCAGGTTTTCACGATTTTGGACAGGGAAAAGGCCCAAATAAAGAAAGAGATCAGTTCATTCATGATCAGTTTTCTGGAGGATTTGATGGTGGTCCAGGAAATTTTGGAGATGGAATGCGGCCACAAGGTCCACCAAATAGAGGTGGATTCGGAGGTAGGCCTCCAAGACCGTTAATGGGACGTGGAGGACCACCACAAAGACCTCCATTTAGAGGACCACCACCAGGTGGACCTCAGGGATTTCCAGGTCCTGGTAGGGGACCTCCCCCTGGTGGGCCAGGTGGGCCAAGACCCCCATTTAGACCAAGAGGTCCAGATCAAGGATTTGGTGGTAGAGGCAGAGGTTTTGGTCCAAGAGGACAGGGACCACCACCCTTTGGTCCTAGAGGAATGAGAGGGCCACCTCCAAGAGGTGGAAGGGGTGGTCCAAGACCATGGTAGTTGACTTCATCTAGATATTTTTTAAACTGATTGTTAAAAATATATGTTGTTTTCTTAACAGTTTTGTCTTTTTTTTTTACATATTTTACTTCCAAAATTTGATAGCTGAACTGAAATAAGAATCTCACGTCATTCAGTTCAAATGATTCAATCATATAAAGATATTTTCATCCAACAGGTGTCCATCCATTACTTCAGTGAGATGCTTACTAAAACATCATTTTTGTTTTGTGTAATTGTAAGAGATTGATTTGAAGATAAATGATCTAGTGTGTAGGAGATAAAGAGTTACTTGGAAAAAAAAATGAAATATGTTCTGAATTGAGCAACTATTAATCCTTTATACATGATAGTCAATCCCTGTAATATATAAACAAAGAAAACATTATATATCACAGTTTTCAGAATCAGATAATGTTATTTTATTGAAATAGGGTACATTTATTACAGGAAAAGAATATTCATGATGCATATTGTAAATAGCATTAAAATTATACATTTATATTACTACAAGGTCTTCTAAATCATATAATTAACGTGGATTAGTACATTTCATTGAATAATTACAGGCATGCACAATATTTAACGTTGCAACAAATTCGGACATTGTCCCTATTTAACATTTTTGTGTATATCATGTTGTTATTTCCCAATTATGTATGTACATATTTTTATCTTTGCAGCATTTCTCTTTTTCAGGCCATTCTTTTTTCAGGTTATTCAATATTGACAGTTCTTAATAAATGCTTTTTGCTGCTTAAAGCATGCTAAATATTAAATAGGATGTATGTTTATATATATGTTTTAGGAATACAAACAACAGGTCTCTATGTCATATGCATAGCTGTTTAACAGTGTGTAAACTCTTCACTATTAACCTCTGTGTACAAATTGTATAACACGATATATCATAAAACATTGACAATTTACCAGGATAGAATTGTAGGGATGCACTCCATTTTCCTGCTGTAGATTAGTGCTATGTATTTTGTATGAGTGGTTGTAAAATCATTTTCAGCTGTTTTTAAAATACAGATCGTAAAATGATATGAAGATCATGACAGTTAATCAGTTATATGTTTTATCTGTTTTAATGTGGCTTAATATTAAATTTTTAATCAATTTTATTTACTTCTTATTGGAAATAATGTACTATGATTTGTCAAAAGCTTGGTAAATTCTATGATTATTTTCATTATAAGTGAAAGAAAGGAAATTCTGTATAATTTTCATGCAATGTGTCACTTCAAGAAACCAAGTACAACTATCAGTTTGACGTCTAGAATATTTAATTACAAACAAAGGATAACAGTAAAACAATTTTGATAATTATAAGCTTAAATATTTTACTGTAAAGTTTACAATATAGTAGTATATAAATGTTGCAGCAAATTGTTTTCACATCCTTTTTTGAAGAAAAAAACAAAATAAACTGGAATAAATTAAAAAAAAAAAGAAAAAGAAATGGATATAAAGTAAATATTTTCATTACTACTTTATAGCTGTGATCATTGCTAGTCAGTTATTTCATTGAATACAGTAATCTTATTTATAAATCTGGATACAGTTCTTAAATTTATAAATGTAGAGCCATTTTTCAAGGAAATGCAAAGGATAAGCCTGAATTTATATGCATGTTGGCGCCTAGCATTTTTAATCTAATAATATTCCCCGAGAGAGTGTATTTTCACTCACTTTCCTTCCATGTTTCAGGTTAGAAAAAGCAATCTATGTCTTTATTTTGATGTACAATATTTATGGTGTATTTCTGATATCTGACGTCTTTTTTCAGCATTTATAAACAGGCCTGAAAATTAAAACCACCCCTGATTGTTGCCGCCAACTTTATCCAGTATTTACTGTTCTTGTCAATACTGATCAATACTGGGTCAAAGATATTTTATAACAGTTATTTCTTTCATTTATAATATGTGTCAAATGACATATATTTTTTTTACTTCACAGTAACATTATATTGATAGTTTATTTCAGTGTTCATTTTTATTTAAAGTTCAAAGATGACATATTTCCTCGTATACTGTTTTGTTGCTCTACCTTGATCATATGTAAAGTTGAAATACGTATAAAATATTGCTTCAATGTGTAACAATTTTGCAGGTAACTGAGATGAGAGTATGACGTTCATTTGACACCTAGCTTATGGTCAGTTAAGATATTAAAAAATGTAAAAACAGCATTGAAGTAGCTGTGATCAATTGTAATTGGACAAATTAAAACATCAAAGATGGTTCACGCCCTTTTATTTACTGAACAATTTTATTTTGAATGCATCTAAAAACTTTCAATATATATATATATATATATATATTTTTAAACTTTGTTTACATGTTTAACTGATATCCCTAGAATTATATATTGCTACTCTCGTATCAGCCGATTACATTAGATATGTATTCATGAAGTATAGGCGGCCAATAATCCAGTTGACCAGTATTGACCAGTATTGTCCGGTAAAAACTGGCAGTATGTAACAACAGCTCTTGGTCAACCTTGTGTATCATTTTTCAGATGCAGGAATTTCAGTCAAATCATATTCAGAAATAATATTGTTTGATATGGCTTTAAGGCTCAAAATGGCATTTTCCATCTTCCAAAAACTTTGTCAAAACTTAAGCAACAAAATTACAGTCTATTTTAAGTAAGTTAAATTTCTAAGAAACAAGAGACCTTAAGTCTTATTTTATTTTTATTGATAAATTGTTACGGAAAAGTTTTCTTTTTATAGCCATTATCTGTATGTTAAAGTTGATAATGGTTAAAGTTACATGATAATTCAATATTTTACGAAAGGATATGGAGTAAATGAACACATGACCATAACACATATGTTTACTCCAACTGCAATTGCTTTTAATGAGCTGTATGGCAATTTCGGAACTTAATTCCTCTTCAGCAGGACTAGAACTCCAACATTGGAAATCCACAATTTGAATTAATGTTTGAAATGCAAAAAAGCTGTTTGAAAGTAAGTTTTGAAATATTTCTTGTTTTTAAGTCAAATGCAGTTTCCCCAGAAGTAATGCTAAGTATATATCTGTTGTTGGTGTGCTGTAATAAGTAGTTTTGATGTTGTTCTTCATGAAAAGAAACTCGACCATTTTCAGCAATAGCAAACAAGATGTAGGCAGATTCTCTGTTTTGTACAACTAAAATAAATGATAACTACTATGTCTTACTTTCGAAAATGAAGGTGGGATAATATTTTTAGTTAGCCTCAACGAAGTTTAGGAGGACTATTGGAGTACCCCCTGCGTCTAGGTCCGCGTCCACATTTGAGTATATATCTTGGTAACTATGAAGGGTAGGATCATCAAAGTTTGTATACAGATGCATCTTGGGCTATCTCACAGCCTCCAAGAAAATTAGGTCTCTTTGACAAATATTTTGCGCTTGAATGACTTGCATTTAAGTTTACGTCCGAGTTCAGATCTCAGTCACTATACATTGTAGGATCATGTAACGCATATGCATGCATCTCTGATGGTAGGTCAGCATCCAGGGAAATTAGGTCACTTTGACCTATATTTTCCGCTTGAACGACTTGCATTCAAGTTGACGTCCGAGTTCAGATCTCGGTTACAATACATAGTAGGATCATGTAACGTCGCATATGCATGCATCTCTGATGGTAGGTCAGCATCCAGGCAAAATTAGGTCACTTTCAAGTTAGGTCACATTCAAGTTTACGTCGGAGTTCAGATCTCGGTCACTATATATATTAGGATCATGTAACCTTCTATATGCATGCATCTTTTATGGTAGTTCAGCATCCAGGCAAAATTAGGTCACTTTGACCTATATTTTCCGCTTGAGTGACTTACATTCAAGTTTACGTCCGAGTTCAGATCTCAGTCACTGTACATTGTAGGATCATCTATCCTTGCATGTGCATGCATCTTTGACGGTAGGTCAGCATCCAGGGAAAATAAGGTCACTTTGACCTATATTTTCCGCTTGAGTGACTCACATTAAAGTTTATGTCCGAGTTCAGATCTCGTCACTTTACATGGTACGATCATCTATCCTTGCATATGCATGCATCTCTGATGGTAGATCAGCATCCAGGCAAAATTAGGTCACTTTGACCTATATTTTCCGCTTGAACGACGTACATTCAAGTTTACGTCCGAGTTCAGATCTCAGTCACTAAACATGGTAGGATCATGTAACGCATATGCATGCATCTCTGATGGTTGGTCAGCATCCAGGGAAATTAGGTCACTTTGACCTATATTTTCCGCTTGAACGACTTGCATTCAAGTTGACGTCCGAGTTCAGATCTCAGTCACAATACATAGTAGGATCATGTAACGTTGCATATGCATGCATCTCTGATGGTAGGTCTGCATCCAGGCAAAATTAGGTCACTTTCAAGTTAGGTCACATTCAAGTTTACGTCGGAGTTCAGATCTCAGTCACTATACATATTAGGATCATGTAACCTTGTATATGGATGCATCTTTGATGGTAGTTCAGCATCCAGGCAAAATTAGGTCACTTTGACCTATATTTTCCTCTTGAGTGACTTACATTCAAGTTTACATTCGAGTTCAGATCTCAGTCACTGTATATGGTACGATCATCTATCCTTGCATGTGCATGCATCTTTGGGGATAGGTCAGCATCCATGCAAAATTAGGTCACTTGGACCTATATTTTCCGCTTGAGTGACTTACATTCAAGTTTACGTCAGAGTTCAGATCTCATTAACTGTACATGGCAGAATTATCTAACCTTGCATGTGCATGCATCTTTGATCGTAGGTAAGCATCCAGGCAAAATTAGGACACTTTGACCTAAATTTTCCGCTTGAGTGACTTACATTCAAGTTTACGTCCGAGTTCAGATCTCAGTCACTGTACATGGTACGATCATCTAACCTTGCATGTGAATGCATCTTTGGGGGTAGGTCAGCATCCAGGCAAAATAATGTCACTTTAACCTATATTTTCCGCTTGAGTGACTTACATTCAAGTTTATGTCCGCGGTCAGATCTCAGTCACTGTACATGGTAGGATCATGTAACCTTGCATGTGCATTCATCTTTGGGGGTAGTTCAGCATCCAGGCAAAATAAGGTCATGTTGACCTATATTTTCCGCATGATCGACATACATTCCAGTTTACGTCCGAGTTCAGATCTCAGTAACTGTACATGTTAGGATCATCTAACCTTGCATGTGCATGCATCTTCGGCAAAAGGTCAGGATCCAGGCAAAATTAGGTCACTTTGAACTATATTTTCCGGATGATCGACTTGCATTCCAGTTTACGTCCGAGTTCAGATCTAAGTAACTGTACATGGTACATCATCTAACCTTGCATGTGCATGCATCTTTGATTGTAGGTCATCATCCAGGCAAAATAATGTCACTTTGACCTATATTTTCCGCATGAGTGACTTTCATTCAAGTTTATGTTGATATCTCATTAACTGTACATGGTAGGATTATCTAACCTTGCATGTGCATGCATATTTGAAAATAGGTCAGCATCCAGGCAAAATTAGGTCACTTTGACCTACATTTTCTGCATGATTGACTTACATTCAAGATTATGTCCGAATTCAGTTATTGTACATGGTAAGATCATCTAGCCTTTATATACATGCATTAGGGATGGTAAATCAGCACCTTGGCCAAATTGGGTTTCTGTGTCCATTTGCCATAACGAGGCGAACTTTGTAATGTTTGGTAATGGTGTGTTTTTCCTTTTTCAACCAACGAAAAACCTCAAAATATTAAGGTAGCTTTGCAAAATTTTGTTGCTGAACATCAAGACACATCTGTCAAGAAATGATCATCATCTGGTAAGTTAAGCTAATTTCTATCTTTCTTTCCCCACATCTTTATCTGGATAACATGAATTGCAAAACTGGAGAGATTGCCGATATACTTCATTAGGTTTCTCATAGATGCAAAGAAAGGGGGACTGCCTTTTTAATGTCTTATTTATCAGTATAGAAAAAATAAGCCGTTGAATCCGTGAAAATTTGCATAAAAGGATTTTTCATGTACACTTAAAGTTTTCAGACTGTTTAAATTCGATTTTAAATGAAACCAACTTATTAATTCACCGACAAAAAATCCAGCACAGAGAAAGGTATTGATTCGCTTGGAATATGAAGTGTCTAAGTATAGCTTAATAGAACTGAAACCTTTTAGTTGTGAAATCAGCTTTTGTAAGTTCTATTTTTTTTGTCAGTTTCGCTAAAAACGGTGAAAACAAGAGTTGAAGTAATAAGCGTTAATAGTGTTGTGTTTTTAGTAGCCTGCTCACGAAATGGGGTCACTTGAGCCGTCTTGCGTAGTCGTCGTCTGTCCCATTTTTTCTGCACTACAAATTGCAGCCACATAATTTTAGTATTTCATAGTGCGTTTTTTTTAAATGAAGGTCCTTCCTATTTACCGACTTGGGGAGTATTTTCCACAAAAACTCTAAATGGTACAAAGTTTGGCAAAACGTTTCTCAGCAACCTCGAGTCGCAGCCATTTGAAATTCTGTATGTGAATTGAGTATAGGTTCCATATTTTGCATATATAATTTTGATGCCATGGGACATCTATTTCCTGTTAATCTGTTGCTGTTAACCGACTTGGAGTATTTTCAACAAATGTTGTCCTATATTGAGCTTTCTATTAATTATCTACTCCCTAAGAAATTTGTGTTTCCCGAGCTGATTAAATTTAACAACAGTAGGGCGGGCAACACAGGTTTACCATGGAAGACTTTTGCAGGATCGAAAGGGATCACTATCCGTCTGCTTGCATCAGTCTGTATGGCTAAAAAAATGAAACATTATCCGCATCTCCTGCTAAACCTAATTGCAATTTTTGAACCAAACTTGCAGGAATGCTTCAGTATATATTGTTCGATATACACTATGTATTTCGTTTTTCTTCTGACTTTTCCAAATTTTACGCAATTTTTGTACTTGGCTTATAGAGGTCTTATAGGGTTTGTCTCCATTATCTGCAAATCCTCCTAAACGGCTTTGTATTTTTCAACCTAACTTCGGGGAATGCTTCAGTATATATTGCAGATGTGCACCATTATTTTGCATTTTTTTTGTTTGTTTGCTTTTTCATACGACCGCAATGTTTGCTTTTTTATACGACCACAAAAAAAATTCAGTTCGTTTAATGGTATGGCCCTGTCGTCGTCGTTGGCGTTGTCGTCCTCATCGTCGTCATCGTTGTCTGTAGACACTTTGTTTTTGGTCAATAACAAAATTTTAAGTTCCAGTTGATCAATCCTTATGAAAATTTGACACAATGTTTCTTGGCACAAAAGGAAGGCTGGGATTAGTCTTTAATTTTGTGGCCCTCCCGTTTTAAACGGGGCCAGAAAGGAGAAAATTGAGTTTTTTCGCATATTGGGCTGTAGAATTTTTATTAGCCGAGTTGCAACAAAGTTGAACTCGGCTATTGGTTTGGTGTTGCTCCCGGGCGTCAGACATTGGTTTCCGGATGATTACTCAAAAAGTTTACATCCAGTTGACATGAAACTTGGGTATATTGTTGGCTACCACGAGGGGAGGAACCCTACTGATTTTGGAGAAAGTAGGTCGAAGGTCAAGGTCACTGTGACCGAAAATAGACTGAAAATTTCAGAAAAATTTGGTTTCCGAATGATAACTCAAAAAAATTACATCCAATTGAAATTAAACTTTGATATTTTGTTGGATACCAGGAGGAGAGGAACCCTATTGATTTTTGGAGAAAGTAGGTCGAAGGTCAAGGTCACAGTGACCAAAAAATAGAATGAAAATTTCAGAAAAATTTGGTTTCCGGATGATAACTCAAAAAGTAAACATCCGATTGAAATGAAACTTGGATACATTGTTGGGTACCAGGAGGGGGAAACCCTATTAATTTTATAGAAAGTAGGTCAAAGGTCAAGGTCAGTGAAGATCACAGTGACCGAAAATAGATTTATAGATTGACATGTCAAGACATGAAACTAGAAAATAAACCCTTGAATTCTTAGAATTTTGATATTAGGTAGGAAAGATAATAAATAGACAATTTTAGAAATATTTGGGGCTTCCCATTAAATTCGGCTTGTGCACCCTGGTGCTATGTAGATTTTTTTTTTATTTTTATTTATGAGATTTTAATTGGGTTTTTTCAGTGTGTTCCTGAGGAAATTTCCAATCAGTAGTTTGTTAACGGATTTCATGTTGCATGTACCGTTCATGAGGTAAATGGGGTCCAAAGGGGGTGAAAGATTTTATTTCTTTTATTAGCTCACCTGGCCAAAGGCTATGTGAGCTTTTGCCATCACTTGGCGTCCGTCGTCCGTCCGTAAACTTTTATTCAAAGATCTTCTCCTCTGAAACTACTGGGCCGATATTAACCAAACTTGGCCTGAATCATCACCAGGGTATGCACTTTAAAGTTTGTGATTTTTATGTCCGTTGACCAAACAACATGGCCGCTGTTACTAAAAATAGAACATAGGGGTAAATTTTTTTGCAAATAACTCAAAAACCGTTACAGATATCAAAGATCTGACATGTTACTTTTCGTCTTATATATTGAAAATGATAGCAGATAGGGGTAAAGTTTAAATTACAAAAATGGTCAGCATAATAAGATCTACATGTCCTGCAATTTTAAAAAAAATCTGACGACCCATAAAGGAGTTATAGCCCCTTTTTTGTTGAATTTTCACGATTTTTATACGTTTTTACTTTTATTTCAAAAACTATTTGTGATAGAGGTTAAGTTTGAATT
>MJUU01036770.1:41088-56367 GCA_002080025.1 Modiolus philippinarum | reverse complement strand
AAACCTCGGCAATTCCATTGAATTATATTCTTCATTTTAGTCGTATTGATGAGAAATTTCCCTTTCGGGAAACCGAGGGATGACGAGACGATCGACCACTTGCAGACGAAGACCTACTGTGTGGTCGTTCATTTTCGATGTTGATTTCTGGTTCTGATGTATCCATGTCGGTACCTAATGTTCCCCAAATGCTAACATCCCAGTAGGGTTTTTTGCGTGAACCAGATTTTTTAGATTTGCCAGTGTCTTCGTCTGAAACAGGCTTTCATATCTGTTAGAGGTGCTAATAGCCGATTTGGACTTCTCGTGTCCACCATGTCTTTGGCTATTTGCACTATTTGGTTGTTTCTGTTTTTCTGCAGTTGATGAACTTTCTGCAGATTTCTGTCCGATGGCCTTAGTATTTTTAGGGCCAGTCTTTAAATCTATGTTTTTGGAAGATGATTGAACTTTCGAAGGAGATTTGGACACAGATTGTATTGATTGCGATGATTGTGTTGACTTTGTTAAATTTGAAGCTTTTTTAAATTTTGATGGAGTGATGATGTTTTCTTTCGGAAGAGTTTTTACAGGTAATGGCCTAGGAATTGGAGTGTCAATTGGCCAAGTATAATTTGTTTGTGTTTCCACATGCGAGAAAGAGTAAGGTTTTTTAACTTTGTCAGCATATGTGGATGTTGCTGTTAAAGATGTGTTTAATGAGGAAATTTGTTGACGTGCGTCTTTGTATGAAATGTTTTTCTCTGTTTTAAGTTTTAAAATTTCCTTTTCCTTTATATAAAGGTGACAATCCCGTGAGGAGGCCATGTGCGCACCGCCGCAGTTTGCACATTTCTGTGCATTACCACACTCGGTGCCCTGGTGTCCCTCCTCTCCACATTTAAAACATTTCAACTTGCCCCTACATTGTTTGGTGCCATGACCAAACTTTTGGCAAGTGAAACATCTAACAGGGTTTGGTAGGAATTTGTCCACCTTTATACCAAACGGGCCAATTTTCAATGATGTTGGAGGAATTGAACAATTGAAAGTTAAAAGAAAAGTATTAAGTTTAACAGCGCTTCCTGATTTTTTCGAAATAAATCTTTGGACTTTTGTGACGCCTTGTGATGATAATTCGTCACAAATTTCCTCATCGCTAACTTCTGAGAGATACTGACTTCTGTCTCTCATAATACCACGACTGCTATTAAGAGTTCTGTGGGGAGATGCCGAAACTTTGAATTCTAAAATTTTAGTTATTTTTAGTAAATTTTCACTCTGAGTTTTGGAAGAAGCTTCAATTAGTAAATCACCTGATCGCATTCTGGAGACGTTTTTGACTGTTCCAGCAATGCCTTGGATGGTCTTTTGGATAGCAAATGGATTGATTTTTGATATTTGCTTATCAGATGATCCAGTCAACACAATAAATTTTGTCCAACTGTTATCTTCAACTTCTGGAATGGAATTGTCTAGTTTTCTTTTTCTATTTGGAACTGGTTGGTTTTGAGGGGTTTGTTGTGCCATGAAGAAAGAAAGGAGATTTCACCACCTTTGTCACCCACCCACCACGGAGTGCCAACAGGGGCGATACTTTGATTCTAGGGATCTCCACCAGAAAGTATCCAGTGTTCCAAAGGTGGTATACTCAAGTGGAGCGTAACCATCAGGCACTGATGGAAAGCGTACTACTTGATTGACCTATGAGCCACCGCCTTCTCCAGTATCCCTACACTGTTTAAATGGCATAGTTGCAGACGATTCCTCAAGATTTGAAATATATTACGATTTAACAATGAACTTCGGAGAAATCTGAAATGTTGAAAATTCCCATTTTTCATCAGTTTGGGCCAAATATTTAGTTTAAGTCAACAAATGGCTGTTAAAATATCGAATCATGATGTAATTCATGCAACATTGTCATATAGAACACACATTTTGCGTGTTCTAGTTATTTTTATGCGAACTTAGACAAAAAATTGACAATTTTAGGGAAAATCTTCATGGGGTAGGGGTAAGATTCTCTGTATTCAGAGTCTCATTAAACAACCCTTGATATTCTAAACACTGTTTTAAGACAATTCATGTATTGCTAAGAACAACTAATTGGCATATCTGTAGATATATCATCCAGATTTGCCATTTATAACGGGTTAACAGTGAACTTTTGCCAAATCTGAAATATTGAAAAATCCCATTTTTCATCAATTTCGGGCACAATGTTTAGTTTCAGTCAACAGATGGCTGTTAAATTACCAAATCGTGATGTAATTCATGCAACACTGTCATATTCAACACACATTTTGCATGTTTGAGTTAATTTGTTGCAAATATAGACAAAAAATTGACAATTTTAAGGAAAATTTGTTGGGGTAGGGGTAAGATTTTCGGTATTTTGAGTCACATTAAAACACTTCTTGTTTTTCTTAATAATGTTTTCAGACAACCAATGTATCGCTTAGAACTATTAATTGGCATATCTGCAGATATATCCTCCAGATTTGCCACATATAACTATTTAAAAGTGAATTTTGGACAAATCTGAAATGCTGAAAATTCCCATTTTTCATAAGTTCTGTACAAAATATTGAGTTTCAGGTGACAAGTGGGACTTAAGATGACAAATCTTGATTAAAATTATGCAACATTGTTATATTCAATGCAAATTTTGTGTGTTTTGGTTATTTTTTATGCGAATATAGTAAAAAAAATGACTATCATAGGGAAAATTTGTTGGGGTAGGGGTAGGTTTTTCGGGATTTAGAGTCACATTGAACACTCCTTGTTTTTCTAAACAGTGTTTTAATACAACCAATGCATCGCTTAGAACAACTAAATGGCATAGTTGCAGACGAACCCTCAAGATTTGACATATATTACGATTTAACAATGAACTTCGGAGAAATCTGAAATGTTGAAAATTCCCATTTTTCATCAGTTTGGGCCAAATATTTAGTTTAAGTCAACAAATGGCTGTTAAAATATCGAATCATGATGTAATTCATGCAACATTTTCATATATAACACACATTTTGCGTGTTCTAGTTATTTTTATGCGAACTTAGACAAAAAATTGACAATTTTAGGGAAAATCTTCTTGGGGTAGGGGTAAGATTCTCTGTATTCAGAGTCACATTAAACACCCCTTGATATTCTAAACACTGTTTTAAGACAATTCATGTATTGCTAACAACAACTAATTGGCATATCTGGAGATATATCATCCAGATTTGCCATTTATAACGGGTTAACAGTGAACTTTGGCCAAATCTGAAATATTGAAAAATCCCATTTTTCATTAATTTCGGGCACAATGTTTAGTTTCAGTCAACAGATGGCTGTTAAATTACCAAATCGTGATGAAATTAATGCAACATTGTCATATTCAACACACATTTTGCATGTTTGAGTTAATTTGTTGCGAATATAGACAAAAAATTGACAATTTTAAGGAAAATTTGTTGGGGTAGGGGTAAGATTTTCGGTATTTTGAGTCACATTAAAACACTTCTTGTTTTTCTTAACAATGTTTTCAGACAACCAATGTATCGCTTAGAACTATTAATTGGCATATCTGCAGATATATCCTCCAGATTTGGCATATATAACGATTTAACAGTGAAATTTGGGCAAAACTGAAATGTTGAAAATTCCCATTTTTCATCAATTTTAGGCAAAATATTGAGTCTATGTCAACAAATGGCTGTTAAAATGCGAAATTATGATATAATTTTTGAAACATTGTGATATACAACACACATTTTGCGTGCTCTGGTTATTTTTATGCCAACATAGACAAGAAATTGACAATTTTACAGTAAATTTGTTGGGGTAGGGGTAAGTTTTATTGATGTATGATGTTTAAATTACATAAGAATGGCCATTATTTGTAATAGTTGTAAAGCACATATAATAAGCTTTCATTTGATACCTACTTTAAATGATATTTGTTTACTAAAAAGTAATATTGGGCAAAGGAATGACAAAACTTTGTCAAAACGGAATTATTCAAAGATCCATTTATTTGGTCTATTTGAAAATAAAAACTTTGGTCATTAAAAATATGTTAACATTATGTTAACATGTTTTATATTCATGAAAATAGATTGAAAAACTAAAAACAATTTTCAGAATTGGAAACGAGATGCACTCCGGGTTCTTTAGACCATCAAACTTACGTAATTTCAACGAAAATACCTATATTTTCCTCAATATTTCATAGGGGTAGGGGAACGTTTAATGGCGCTATAGAACGTATTTGACATAGAAATTGTAAAACTTTGGGTTCTTTATAAAGCTTATATAATAAGCAATAATTTGAGGCATCGTTTTTATAACTATGAAGCATTTGGTCAACATTTTGAAACACCTGAAAGAAAAACTTGAACGAAAAACGAAATTTTCTTAAATTTCGGTAGGTTGGTCTAAAAATGGGCCCTATTCCGCCAGTGCGTGCAGGTTATGCTCGTGTTAACATGTTTTATTTTGAAGAGGGGATGTATGCGGACTGAAAAAAATGGGTGGGGTTGGGAAGTGGGGGGGGGTGTGCATTGGGGGGTTATTCCAGCCCATGGACTATTATATGTATATTGAAGATGTGCACCTGACTTTATGGAATTATTTCGATTTTTTTTCTATTTTTCAAGATTTAGGAATTAATAAGATGTTTTGACATTTTCAACAGTACATATTTTGTGAAATTAACCCTTTTTATGGTTTTTTGACACAGATCTTTGAAATGGTAAAGATGTGCACTGACATTTTTGCATTGTTTAAGAATTTTTTCCTTTTTTGCTGGACTTTGGAAGTGATATTTTCAAAAGAGGGTACCAAGAAAGGTGAAATTTTCTATCCAGATCATTGAAATTCAAAAGCATATTCTATACAGCCCACACAGATCCATTTATATTGAAAGTCCATTAAATAAGGAACCTATAAAAAACAACACCAAAACGCAACCCGGCCATTTGAGTCTTTGACCAATTTTTTAAAATCTTTTTCGCATTTTTTTGTAAAAAGTTTAAAAAAATTAAAAAAAATGAAGAATTTAAAAATATTTCATTATTTCAGAATTTTGTCTCCATCATAGCAGAAGCAATATACAAAAAAAATCATGAAGTTCCATCCAATATTTTCAGAGATATTTGCTTTTGAATTTTAGGGTACAAAGGAATACACCTTAGTGACGCGTTTCCTATGAATACTGAGCAAAATAGTAACAGTAACATAAGATCAAATAAAACAAAAGTAATAAAGTCGACAGAGGAAGGGATCATGAATGATATATAACGTTGGAGGA
This sequence comes from Modiolus philippinarum, assembly GCA_002080025.1. Lineage (NCBI taxonomy): Eukaryota > Metazoa > Mollusca > Bivalvia > Mytilida > Modiolidae > Modiolus > Modiolus philippinarum. The sequence goes on along the minus strand of MJUU01036770.1, from coordinate 51,086 downwards.
TAAAAAGCAACTTGATTTTTTTATCTGTACATCGGGATATTTGTACATCTGTGTATTACAGGCTTTATACACGGTAACGTGGTATTTTTCTTCTGTTGAAGTCTTATGCCTTCAGGAGAGTTATGAAAATATTCTCTAAAATTTAAGCTTTAACATTTGAATGTCAAAAAATAATGCAATGCAAATTTCATTCCTGGGTATATCCCAGAAGTCCGGCATCAGCTTCAGGGGTTCAGGCTACAGAGCTGCGTGTCCCCACCTGGTGAATAGAGGAAATGCCGTGTCTATGCGGGTATTCAGGTCTTAATATGGAAAGCCTGGCCGCGAACCGTTGTAGCCGAACTGCGTGGAGGAACGCTACGATCCATACAGTGTAAAGACCACTTCTATATTTCTTTAAGGAGGGCAGAGTCGCTAGTACTAGTATAGAAGTCTAAATGGAATGCCCCTACCAATTTTCCCCTTTCGGGTGGATTTCAAAACTCGTTGTCCCGCTTGTCCCATTCATCTTGCTTTCTTTCTTTTTTTACTTAGAATTTTTGAATTGATAACTTGTTCTCGTCCTGCTACAGGTGAAATATTGCTTAATGAACGTTGAACTCTTAATACTAATCAATTAATCAATATTTCAGAAGCATATAGTCCTGTGCGGTTTTAGTGGTACTGTTTTCATAGTGAAGTCTAATACTTAAAAAAATCACGTAAGGTGATATATACATGTATATTAAAGTATGTTATATTAGTTTGGATTTCTCATACTCCTGTTAGGTACAAATTATCACAGCTCTTGATCGAAAAAGTTTAGAAAATTTTTATGCTAAATAGAAATTTTCATAGAAAATGCTTATACAAGAAAGGACTTGACTTAACAGAGTAGTGAGTTTTAACGAATGAGCTATTTTTAAGAAGCACCCAACACCTAAGGGAAATAACTCTGTGACAGTCAGAAAAACGTCTTAATTAATGCGAAATAATACAAAATTAAGGGGGTAAGAGGAGATAATTCTGTTTTTCACTTTTTACTACTTACACAAACAAATAGAATCATTACAATAGGTATTTTCAAAATGTTAAAATTGTAAAATATTTTCCCACAGCAAATAAATATTAATTTTGTCATGAAAACAAATACTCAACATCCAGTTACTTATAATGTGTGCATTTTACTCTACATTTTTGCAATGCTGGTCAAAGATAATGAAAATATGTAAAAGTCAGATTTCTTCCAAGGGAGGTAATTTATAATACAGATTCAGCAATTTCATTGATTTTTACCCACTTTATTCTAAATTAAAAAAAATGGGACGGTAGAATTTTCTAAAATTTTAATATATCTTACATATACATATTTTCTTTCTATTCTCAGTTTTTGGTGAAAATTAAACGACAGATTTTTTACAAGAAGTGTTTAATAGTGATCAAAATAGAGTAAAAATTTCATCCTCTACTATTCAGAANACCCATGTATTTCAGTTAAAGCTAGTTAAATTTACTATCATCATTCATGCTTACTTTCACACATGTCTAAACTACAAAATTTTGCATTTGAAATAATTCTAAATCAAATACAAATTAATAAGAGCCAATTTTATACACAATAATCAAGTCCTAAACTGACCAAATAATACGAGGAAACAGGATGTCTTTGATGACCTCTAGACATAAAACGGGACGGTAAAAATAGTTGAAAATTGCTGAAAATCGACATGAACATGTGTAGTTTTAATACTGAAAATATCAAGAAAATTAAACGAGTGGAAACTTTTAGGCTTCCCCAGGTCTACCCCCTTAAAGCATCTTAAAAATCAAAAGTTTTTTGTTCATTTGTGATATATCAATTCACAAATTTCCCCAAAAAATCTTTGGTTGAAGTGTTTAGGAATGTTTTAGTTTTCTTTCGTTGGCCAAAATGAAAATATTAATAAAAAAGATTAAGAAAAGAAAACGAGCCAAATAAGTTTAAATGATTGTGTTTGGACACTACTCTTAAATGTTACAGTATCAAAATATTCACTATCCATGTCGTTATCATTTTAGAACATAATTTGTCGGAGTTTGGAAATACCATGAATGGTGACAAGTTCATAAAAGTATTTAGTCAAACATTAACAAAATTAAAATTTTATCCATATAGGAAGCTCTAAATATCTAACCATTATGAAATTCTGTTAACTTAAATGAGTGAAGCATACCGTTTCAAGCCTTAATTGAAAAAATCAGTATGGTATAAAATTTCCAAATTTTGCATTTATTTCATGCCAATACCAGATAATACGTATACAAATTATGAAAAAAAAAATAAATAAAGGGACACATTTTTGCAGGAGTAAAACATACTTTTCGAGATATAAGGACACCCAATCGTCTTTTGCGGGTGCCTAAACTTTCGTTCGTGATTCAGTTTTGGACCACAAAGTCGATCTACATCTAATAATTTTCAAACTGAACAATCTGAATATTCAGAAAACATGTCAAGTTTTAAGCATCACGTACAAAGTTTTTCATTGTAGAATCTTGAAAAGGTGGATTAATATATAGCCTCCCGCTACTTACCTAACCTATTGTTATCAAAATTCAGTCGGTACAATCTTTTGATATTTTATCATATGTCTTCCGTCTTTTGGTGTTCTTGCTTTTGCCTTGTCTCTGGACTTTGATTTGTGTAATCTTGTGCTTTGTTCCTTCGGTATTCTACTGCCGTTGTTTTAGTAATAAATATAGACGTTTTGAATATGTGATACAGTCTATGACGTTCATTCCGTATTCTCACTATGACGTCATACCCTTTATCATATACTTACTCAAAATATGTGTCTTTTGCATGTATCATAAGGAGAGAATTAAGCCAGTCATATCTTAAGGTGGTGTAATATGAAATCCGTATTACAAGGGCGTGTAATATGAAATCTGTATTACATGGGGTAAATATGGATTTTTCAAAATGGCGACTGAAGATTTTCCAATTCATGGAATAAATAAAAATTAACATATTTCAGTATAATTTTACGGAATTAAGTTATAAAAGAATCTATCTATTTACTGGGAACAAGCAACATTTTTGCGGATTTTTAATGTACACCCGTCCTGAATTTCTTACTTTTATGTAGTTGTTCTAGTTAATGACCCGCGTTGTTATGAAAATACTTTGTCGTTTTGTGAAGAAAATCACCAGTTGTAGCAAAGATTAAGCAAGATGTTCACCTTGAATCTATTTTCAGTTATTCCAGGACCTTTTATCAAAAATAAGCGTTTGCAATTAATGTAATTGTTTGTCACATGGATGTATAAGCTATGACGAAACCTGCCCAGGCGCGGATCCAAGAAATTAGAAAAGGGGGGTTCCAAATCGAAATGAAAGGAGATTTCGCTGAGTGGAGGGAGGCGCGAAAATTTTTGGGGGTATTTCTTCATAAAACATCAGGATATTTATCAGAAAATAAATAAATGTCCAGAAAAAAAGGGGCGGGGGTTCCAACTCCCGCACCTCCCTGGATCCGCCAATGCTGCCTTATCTCAATGATCTCATTTGCATGGTTTTGTGTAAAAATATTTCAAAGCAATTTATTCACAACTTTCAGTACAAAAGTGCTTACATTTAGTAGCACGGGAAACATCCCCATTCACTTTCTTTTCCGCTTGAAAATATCCTGTATGTTGGATGAGAAACATCAAACAAGAGGAAACTATTTGGAATGTAAAACACGCACAAGAGAAAAATGGGGTGGCATAAGCCATTTTTTTATTCTATACTCATAAGTGAACATTCTGTTGTTTCATTTTAGTAAATAGCGAGTGGTATACGTTGAATTTGTTTAACATTATAAATACAAAATACCAAAGTTACTGTAAATTGAGATAATGATATCAAAAATGAAACAAAAATGCTTCCATTGAAAAAAAAATCCAAGGAAAATGACACTGACTAAATGACACACAAATTACAGATGAAAGTTTTTGGTTACATAACTTCATTTTATAAGATGAGTAAAGCTGGTCAATTGTTGAAGTGTATGATAAATAGTTTATGATATGTATTAGTATATCCCATATCATCCCTCGACCCATATTAGCCCTCTGGCCTTCGGCCATGGGATATGATATGAAAAATGCCATATAATAATCTCTATTTATCGCATGGCTTACCCTTTATCACATACCCTTTCTCGAGAAAAAAATCAATTTTGCTTTTTTTTCATTAAATTTTTTAGGGGATTACAATTTTTTTGGGGAGGGGGGCCAAAAAAAGTTTGGGGGGCAAATTTTTTTGGGGATAACAAAGATTTGTTGAAAAAATCTAGCAAACTTTTTTTCTTTACCGGATAGATTTAGTCCAAAACTTCTAGTCCTTTCCGCCCATTTTGAAATTTTCCTCTTCACAAAATACATCCATTTTCTCTTACCGATTTCAATTTTCGACAGTATTTTTCGGATTAGTAGTCCTCTGTTAAAATATATGATAAACTGTATAATACATGGCAAAATCCGTATCACATGCGGGTTTCATCCCTCGACCAATATCAGCCCTCGGGACCACAATGCCCTTTTGAGCATACTGAATTTCTGAAAGCTTTCCCTAAGACTTTCAATTTTTGCGCAATTTTAGGGAGACTTCCATTTTTGTTTGTTTTTTTTAGAAAAAAATCACACACTTAAACATGCAGTAACAATATAACTGAAATACTTTTGTAGTTGGTGTCAAACAAGAATTCATCAGTTAAAATGATTTTTTCTTTTTTTTTATAATTTTACTTTTATTTTGAATATTTGAATATCTTCTGATCATATCATAATAGGTAATCACTTTCTTATAATATTGCTTCTGTATTCGTTTGCTGCTGGATTGAACAGGCGGGGAAGTAGTTCACAAAAATTGTCTCCCTTGTAAATTTGTTTACCTGCCATCTCCTCAAATAAACAAGATGTGTGATGACATAGCCACGGTAAAAAAAAGCAAATTTCTAATAATTGCGTCATTTCTTTTACATTTCACACACTATGTATCTTATGCTGCAACAATCGCTGTACGGAACAGATATATGAGAAATATATAAATTCATAAAACATTGTTTTAAAACCAACTCTGAACTGATGGTCAAAACTATGATAATAAAGAAAAAAATCTGGCCACCCTCAGAGGGTATGGGCGGAAACAAAATTTAGGAGTATTATTAAATATATAATTATGCATCGTATAAACCATATGAAATTGATTTCTGCATATGGCCTTTTTCATGATTCACTTTTTTGAAGTTTTTAAGTAAGGAGAAAATGGACTTTTCATTGTATTTTTAGCGCGCGAGTGATTTGTACTCACTGTGAAATAAATATATGGGACAATCAAAGGGGAATGTATTGCTTTTAGATATTTTCACTTCGTTAAATTTCAAGATTTTCGGACACGTGTTAATTAGTATTTGAGGTGTAATATAAGGGTGGTTACTATTTGGTATTCTTTTAGAGAAATTTGTTGACAGTTTCCTAATTATACAAAGTTGATTCCCGAAAGAAACCTCAGAAAGAATGCAAAGGAGATAAAAATTCGATCGTGTTTGAACTTTTATTCTGGAGAAACGCTACAAAGGGCGGATATGAAAATTTGCACATGGATTAACAGGGATATTGGCAATCTGTATACAAATTTTGGTCAAAATCTTAAGATGGCCTTTTTGAGGATCCACTTTGAAAGACAGACACTAACTTGATCTTTTATGCCGATTTGTGCATCGTATATGTATCTATGCGTTCACCTGCTGAAATCTACGTTGTTTTCATATAAATTCAAAATAAAGGAATGAAAAATATAAGTATTTTTGTCATTGGAAATAACTTATAATTATGCATCTATGGTAAACAATCCAAAAAGTAACATTTCTACCTCATTTGAACGAGAGCTCAATTTCTATTGTTCTATTTCAACCACTTCCCCTCCTGTGAATGGTGAATTACATCGTCGAACAGTGATCATTTATTATCACGTCCTCCACAGCGAAATTCTCAATGACACTACATTTTTATGAGATACAATTCCACTCTTCTCAAAATTAGGATCTATGACAAACGTTTATAACATAAATCAGAAAAAATATGTACATTTTCTAGACTAACATTGAAATCAAGCTTGTGTCAATGTATGTTTTGTTTCATCATGTACTCAATTAGATTTTAAACGCTTTGATGTTTTTTTTCGTAAACATCAATATGGTGTTGCACAAAACAGTAAAAATGTAACGCAACCTCTTTAAATCACATTAACAAGGAGATGCTTCTATGGGAAGGTTTCGCATTGTCGCCAATAAAGAGTTTCATTTTTGAACATTTTTCGGTTTACTATATATATACTGATGTCCAGAACCTTTCGAGATGGCTATTTTTATAACAAATTATATTTCTTATAAATGCGGTACTAAATCCACATATATTGTTTAATAAGCGTTTAGAAAGGAAAATTGATTTACTACGATATTTTGCAAATGCGTTTAAATTTATCATCTCTCGGTCGTAGATGAACCAAACAATATATATTTAAAAATACTACCTTAATAATATTCTATGCATATAATTAATACACTCTATAGTTTTATTTACTTTTTTTACGTCATGCCGGATGTGATTACCGTCTGATTTGTCCCAAAATTCACTTGTGAACAGCAATCAGGAATGCAGTTGCTCCAAAAAAGGCAAATTCTTGCGTCGCACTTCGTACCCAGTGATACCCATTGTGAAGAAATTGGTAAAATTAAACCAGTTTTTTTTCGTGCCAAAGTGATGGGTACTCCCTTAATTGTCAGATTTATCCACACAATGTTTATCATTGTAATTTTAAAGGAGAAGGAAACACCTTCAGTGACTCAAAATTACCACAGTAGACCTGCACAATGAAAAACAAAAGACAAATGTAATCAAAGATAGGAACTCGGGTCAGCCCGACTTGGTACCGGCAGTATCCAAAAAAAAAATGGTAGGTTTAAACTTGTTTTTAGGTATAAAAACTCCCAAGATATATAGTTTTTGTTTAGTTTATATCATAGGGAATTAGCATTTTTGAATAGATCATTTTTTTTTATCCAAACTCAGATCATGCTTGACTTTTGGAAGCATCTAATTATACAAGGTTCACACTGATTTGTCATTCCTGTTCATTTTTGTCTACTTGTCATGTTATCTCTATTTGGGTTTTCTTTTCATTTTGATTGTAGATTTTCCCTTCACTTCATTTTTTTCCTGGTTATTCATATTTATCGGTAATTTGTACGAGTTTCCTTTGATCTCGTGAATCAAATATTTTCAGTATTTGCTACTGCCTGAATATGAAAAATTAATTCCATAATCAATAGTCAATTTCACGATTTGTTGAAAATTGACATTCATTTTTTCAAAATGTGTTTTAGCAAATGATTTAAGGGGGTTCGCTACTCCATTTGAAAATAAATAGGTTTTCAAATAAACATAATTTTATGTAAGAAAATTAAAAAAGAAATAATTTAAGTGAAAAAAATAGATAGGTTGATGATCTAGTTTTTGAGATTTAAGTAATTGAAAATTTGGCGGGAAACCGAACTCCTCTAATTTTTCATAGGATTAACATTAAAAGGTTTGGCCATGAATGAATGTGACAGAATAAATCGATTCAAATGAAATTTTTACAGAATGCTCACAAAGATGTATAAAATGAAATTAAGAAAAAAATTAAGGGGGTTAATGGGCAAAAAATTATAATACTTTTAAATGAATAAAACCCGAAGATTCCGAAAATCTGACAAAATTTCCAAAACATGACGAGCGAACCTCCTTAATAGTAAATTTCCGATAAAAAGAATAAAAGAAGTTTTGTTTCTGATACTTCAAATATTGTCTCCAATAATAGACTCGCCCACAAGTGATATTTTTCGGATCAAAAACTAAACTTTCTTTATTCTATATGTATTAGACTGACTTAAGGTGCCATATATTCTCTGCATTATATTCTAAAGAATGTGGTAAATATTCCAACTTTTCAGTTTAAACCGAAGATTTACCCTCGATCTATCAGACTTTCAGATTCAATCTAGAAATTTTGTATCACATATCAGCATATTAGTCGAGGTCTTAAATATAACGTTTAAGTAAGATGTTTAATTTTTATAAAGGTTTGCATTCCTAGCTTAGACATATGGCTATATGATGCTTGTTGCAATGACAAGATAATATAGTCTTGTAGCATTCAAACTGCAGTGCTAATTCATAACAGGTCGACATTTAATGGTCTATACTTAAAATGTGGTAGATAACATCTCATTAAAGCAATCCCTCGTATTTTGAACACATTCTGTTGGTAACATATCCGAATGATCTATTGGTGTACTTTTTCTTGTTTTTGTACTTTAAAGTGGTTGAAGTTTGCCTCGCAATATTGCCATAAATTGGTCATTTGAAAAGTTTTCCCGTCAAAAAGACAACGTAAGATGACTCGGGGTTAAATGTTAAATTTATGACAGCTGTAGACAAATATCTTATTAAATATTATGGGACACGTGAATGCAGTCTTGCGGGTTTTACCTGTCATAAAACGTTATTGTTCTATATGTAAGAGCCTGTGAAGTAGATAACGAGGCTAGATGTGTGATCAAGAAATTCCGAGAATTATCTTTCAAATATGGCCAAATAAAAAAAAATTGTTTGTTTCCGGTTACCCGACGGACCCTAATGTTTCTTTCCAACCCTAGCATTTATGCCATACTACAAAATGCCCCTGTGTGACCTCGATCATATTATTGGTAGTCTTCCGTTTTGTGGATAGTAACACAACTCAGATGTGTCTATTTCTTCAACCGCTAGCATTATTCATCAAAAAAATGCACGAAAATGTTAAAATCACGCGAATTTTCGACTCCTGTTGTTGAATCCGCCATTTTTACTCGTCATATTACACTTCCTGATTTAGCGGTAAAAACAGGAAATACGGCAATGACACTCATACAATGCAATGGACGTAAAAAAAAAAGACAGAACAAAAGAAAAACACTTTCTGCCGACCTACCGACCCTATTTTCAAATTCCTTGTACAAACATATATTTTTTGGCCTATTCAATAAATAAATAAATAAAAAAATTAATAAATATTCAAATCCAGAAAATGACCATGCGAATTGCGGATCACGAAAGGATTAACCCCGAATTTCAGATAACTGGATTGCTGATCCAACCATCCTTTCAAGGGTTTTCCGCCACTCAGCTATGTATAAACGCTATATTTATCATTATTTTTTATTTCTTAAAATGATTGTATAACTATAGGGTTTTCAATGCAAATATTGTAGATTCGTCATATATTACTGTAAAAAACAGCTCTTGAAAACTTGTTATGTCTTGGATCTGAATCGGTTCCTATGGGCCCCGTTTAAAGAGCTACCGGACGCGTCTCTAAATGGAGGGTAAGGTTCATGCCATGTCTTTGCGGGGAAGTTAGGTCATTGTACAGAAACCTGGCTGCGAACCATTTTATACAAACTATACTAAGGAACGTCAAGCTCTATGCAGGTGAACAAAAATTCCTTCTATATTTATGTAAGGAGAGAAGCCTTTTAAGGCTGCTTAGAAGGTTAGATGTCATGTCCGTAACATTTTCTCCCCTTTGCAGTGGTAACAAAACTCGCTACCCCCGGTTGAACTTTCCATCTTTATACCTTTCTCTGTTTACGTTTTCCCGGCTATATTGCTGACGGGCGCGTCCCCAGTTGGTGGATAGGGGAGATCCTTATAATATGGAAAGCCTGACTGCGAACCATTGTAGCCAAACAGTATCAAAAACACCACGCTCCACGCCGGAAGTATAAAGGGCCCTTCTATATTGTCTAAAGAGAGCAGAGTCACTGGGACTCGTATAGAAGGCTAACTTTCCTGCCGCGACCCATTTTCCCCTTTTCCAGCGGAAATCAAAACACGATGTCCCGTTAGTCCCTTCCGCCTTTGTTTCTTTCTTCATTTACTTATATTTTTTTTTGAATTGACTAACTTGTTCT
>MJUU01036770.1:1387-40987 GCA_002080025.1 Modiolus philippinarum | reverse complement strand
CCACGCCGGAAGTATAAAGGGCCCTTCGATATTGTCTAAAGAGAGCAGAGTCACTGGGACTCGTATAGAAGGCTAACTTTCCTGCCGCGACCCATTTTCCCCTATTCAAGTGGACATCAAAACACGATGTCCCGTTAGTCCCTTCCGCCTTTGTTTCTTTCCTCATTTACTTATATTTTTTTTGAATTGACTAACTTGTTCTCGTCCTGATATAGCTGAAATATTGCTTACTGGAGGTTAAACTCTAATCAATTTATACTTTTTAAGTATAAATGTTGGAAATAAGAAATTACCGAACGCTATTGTCGGGGGGGGGGGGGGGGNGGGGGGGGTCAAAATCAAAGACTGCAGGTGCAAAACCATCGGCAAATGTCGTGACTTGGTACAGGCATTTCAAAAGAGCTGTTAGGTTACACCGGCGTTATGGCGCTATACCTTCATTTCCATTGCGGTAATGTATAGGTTATATTTAATAATAATTAAAAAAAAATATACAAACATAGCAGCCCCACAAAAAAAGAAAGTATTCCTTCTGATTTAGAACATAACAAAATAATAATTTGAACATAACGAAGAAGAAATCATGGAGCATAATTGTTTTACTTCATTGATTTTAAATTTCGCAAGATATAAATTATATTTTTTTAATTACAACTATTTCTAATTCTAGCATCAACAATACATGTAAGCATTGCATCGCACTGACAAAACAGACAAAATGGAAACATTGGTAATAAAACAAGCAGACCAGTTTCCAATCAATCAAACGTTTTACGGGACAAATGTATATTGCTTCTAGTCTTCTTTTTTATTTGCTGTGAAGGAATTAGATATTTCAATATTTCATAATTTTTCATCCAAGGAATTAATTGCATCAAATCTTCTCAGGATGCAAAGCAGCTGGAGATATAATAGGGCATTACATACTTATAATCGACTTGTAGACTATCGCTTTAACTCAATCAGTAAAGTATTGACAAGGATTTAACAAAAACGGATACTATCTTTTAAGCACCACAGATACATATTGCTGAAAAGGACTGATATTTATCAAAGTAATTAGAAGTAGATAATCCGAACGTCAATGCTATATAAGAATGTGGATCTCATTCTGTGACTCAAAATCGCAAAATGTTTCGTTATCATAGCCACTTCATCGCATGTAGTGCAGCATTTGTGATATATTATTCTTCAACGTTACGTTTTTATTTCGTAAACTGTTGGTGACGTTATTAGTTACACGCAATATTCATGATGTACTTTAGCTGATAGTAACGTAAGAATTCATAATTTTTCGCTATCATAGCGACTTCATTGCATTTGCTTTAGCCTTGTGATTCATTATTTCTCAAATTAATGTTTTTATTTGGTGTACTATCGGTGACATTATTACGTTGGTAGCAATTTTCATGATATATTTTTGCTGATAATGACGTAAGAATTCATGTTTCGCTGTTGTATTTATGATACATAAAAGTGACGTTTCCACTTACAGTTACTAATTGTGTTAATTGATTGTGAAACTTTAGTTCTACTGTGATAATGACGTCAGATCTCAGAACCACCATAATTTAGTCAAAGAGTAAAGGTAAGGGAGTTCAAATTTTTAGTTAATTTTTTTTTACGCATAAAAATGCATGGGTGTTCCGCGGAACACATGTGTCGCCTGCACTATATATTTTATGAATTCCTGTTTTGTTATATAATGACAAAGTCCAATGTTAATAAGAAAAAATCAAAATTGAAATTAAGGTCAAACAAAGCTAGAAAATCTGAAAAAATAAAAATTAATCAAACACTAAATATATGGTGCACATTTGCAATAGATATTGAAGCATTCCTGCAAGTTTGGTCTGAAAGGACCAAGCAGTCTAGGAGGAGTTGCGGATATTGGAGGTATACCCTATGATACCAATAAGCTAAAATGACAAAGTCCAAAGAAAGTTAAAAATCTGAAAAAAAAATTATATATAAATGAAAAAAAAAACAAATTGCACGGTGCACATCTGAAATGTATATAGAAGCATTTTTGCAAGCTTGGTTGGAAAGTACCAAGCGGTCTAGGAGGAGTTGTTGAAAATGGAGGTATATACCCTATATAGCTATGCCTCCAATAAGCTAAAATGACAAAGTCCAAACATTGCTAGAAATCTGAAAAAAATCAAAATTAATCAAAAANAGCTAAAACGACTATATATATAGCTTCAAAATCTGGAAAAACGTAAATAAAGAAAAACTAAATGCATGGTGCACATCTACAATACATACTGAAACATTCCTGCAAGTTTCATTGGAAAGTACCTAGTGGTTTAGGAGGGTAAAAATTTTGGAGCCATACAGACGGACGCAAGACGACGGATAGTGACCTCTATTGCACATCTACAATACATACTGAAACATTCCTGCAAGTTTCATTGGAAAGTACCTAGTGGTTTAGGAGGGTAAAAATTTTGGAGCCATACAGACGGACGCAAGACGACGGATAGTGATCTCTATGTGTCGATCCTGCACTACGTGCAGTCGACACAATAAACGAATACGGGAGCAAAAAGGGCGAAATTCCAAATTGGAAAAAAAAACGATAATGATATTTAATAATACAAAATGTGACAACCCAGCAAAGATGAAACAAACGAACAAAATAAACAGGTACGCCACAAAACCCAAAAAGTCTGAGTATTGTTAACTCTACAAAGGCTGGAAGTATCATCACGACAACACGGTACCAGTTGCAAGGTGTCACTAGTTGGACAGGACATGCTTGTCCTTCCGGAGCACCTGATGTCATTCCCGGTTTTTATGGGAGTTCAAAATAAGAGCGCTCTAGTTCTTAATGTCGTCTTTTTATTTCCGTGCCTTGAGTTTGTATCACGTCCTTGTTTTTCTCTCTTGCCGTTTTGCCATGTCTTTGGAGTTTTATTTTTTTTTATCATCACTTCCATTGTTCCTTCGGTATTCTACTTCCGTTGTTCCACAAGAGAAAAAATAGAATGTTTTCTATTTGATTTTGAAAATAACAAAGAGGAAATAGTGTATTGATTGACTGATCAGAGTTGAACGTCTAGTGAGTAATATTTCAAAAGGACTAGGACAAGTAAATCAATTCAAGAAAAAACTTTGTAAATATCAAATACCAAAGTTACTGTTAATTTAGTTTCTGCATATGCGCATTTCGACAACTTATGTCTCTTCAGTGCAGATTAGATCAAAACATTTGGAAGTCCATTAACCGAAAAAGGAGTAAAGCTGATAGAACAAATAACCAATAGGATCTACATACAAAAGCCTAAAGTCAGCTAAGGACAGAGCTATGTATGAGAAAAAGAAGAAATACAGTTTGGAGGGACAACCGGGCGCTTCAAGGTATGGAATGGGTAGGGGCGGGAAATTTAGCCTTAAGTGCGTCTGTTCTTGAAAATATAGAAAGGGTCTTTATACTGCTTTTAGAGCGCTGCGTTGCTCTACACTGTTTGGCTACTATGGTTCGCGTGCAGGCTCTTTCCCTATTACTACCTGACTATCAAACATAGATCAGGCATTTTCCTATCCACAAACTTTGGACGCGCCTGACAACTCTGTAGCCGTAGCCCCTGAAAACCGATTTAGGTGGCGGGGACATAATTGAGGATAAGGTTTTAATGCGAGACAAAATTTCTCTTTCAACTGATAACACATATATCGTTTTCTGTCATCAATAATACAAGCAACCATTGAATCGCCGTTACATATTTCACAACCTGATTTTATTACTTCAAAAGTGTTGCTCAAAAAAGAAACATTGGTTTTTAATTTATAACACTAGAACAGAATATAATCAATCCAATCTAGATCCACGGAAAATGCATATTGCTTTAAGTCTCGTATTTTTTATTTGCTGTAAAAAAATGATTAGATAATTCAATATTTCATTATTTTTCATTCAAGGAATTAATTGCATTGCATCTAAGGATGTAAGACAGTTGAAGATACAATAGGGCAAAACATACCTGTAATAGACTTTCTAGACTATCATTTAAACTCCATCAATAAAATATTGACGAGGAATTAACGAAAGCTGATATTGTCTTTTTAACAACACAGACATATATTGCTGAAAAGGACTGATATGTACCAAATAATTTACATCGAAGAGAATTCAGAACATCAATATCAATTTTGAATGTTGAGTCGAATCGATTATTTAAGTGAAACTATTTTTCGTTATCATATCGACTTCATTGCTTTTCCTTTAGTATTTGTGATGCAAATTGCCTTCGAAAGTAACGTTTCGACACATTCCCCGTTTCCCTTTTTTCTATTAAGGGTGCACTATTGTGACGTTATAACGTTGGACGCAACATTCACTTGAAGTGATATCAGTTGAAAGTGACGTTAACACTCCTGTTTCAAAATTGAGTTATTTTATTGTGAATCAGATTTCTACTACATCATAATGGCGTAAAATTCAGTACGACAATAACAGGTGATCATAACTTTGTCAAATATTACAACCGATTGGATGTCATAATTTGGTCGCAAAAAAAGTAAATATATTTTTAACAAAATACATCAGCTTTTTTTACAGTGGATATCTTCTGTTATATTCCAGTGGAAATAAAATTGGTAAGTGAGATAGGTGAAGAGCAATACAACATAATTTCCTTTGGAAATGTCAGATACCTGAATATGGTTTTAGGGGCTCCTACAAAAATGACGGGGCGTACCCATGTGGTCGATAGACGAATGTCCTGTCTATGCGGAGTAATCATGACATTACTAGTACACGGAAAGCCTGGCAGCGAACCTTCGCAGATGAACTGGGAGGAGGAATTCAACGCTCGAAGCAGTATGAAAACCCCTTTTATATTATTCTCAAGGAATTAAGCCGACTATATGGGGAACTTAAAGAAAGCTAAATTTCCTTCCCCTACCCATTTCTCCCCTTCTGCAGTAGCAATAAAAAAATCGTTGCCCGGTTTCCCGTTCAACCTTTATTTCTTTCTCTAGTTATTTTTAATAGATGAAATTGTTTTCGTCCTGATATACCTGAAATATTGCTCGCACGACGTACAAATCTAACTAATTCAATCAATCAATCCTTTGGAAATAAAATTCTGAAAGAGCTCAGATGCCGCAACAACATTTCAGCTTCTTAGGTATGTGAATGGTCTAAACAGTTCAATTCAAATCTGTCATGTGATTCTTAATCCTCATTCTTAATGATTGCTTACAATAATGACGGTAAACGTGGTAAAGATGGGGCTTTTTATATAATACTTAAAATCCTATGAAGACTGATCAAATGTAATTAATGTAATCTTAAATCACGATTCAAAAAGTAGACTCAAAATAATATATCCTTCCGAATTGTGTCATGTGCAGGACTCCACATGTTCTGCAAATAATCCAACAGGGACTATTCAAGAGTTACCGAAATATACTGATGAACAATTGTCAAATTATTTAAACAGGAAAAAACACATTGTCCTCAAGATACAACACTTATGACGAATGTATAATTCTTATTTAATTTTAAGATTGTTATCAAAACTATTATTTCTATTCGACATTTGAACAAGATACGTCTTTTCTTAGATATGGTGTATTTGTACATGATATTATATCTCATGTGTACACTTATTTTATGACTATTATCTAAATTTATGTAAATTCTAAGTTCTAACGTTTGACTCCCTCCATCGTAGTTTTGTCCTTGGCTATATATTTAATATTACTGATTATTCGGATTTCGTTCGGTTTTATGCATTATGAGTATTTATTTTTAAATCGTGGATTTCCTATGCTTGGGTTCCAGTGCTGCTGATGAGGAATTAATTACGGAAATGTCCATACAGCTAATCAAAATTAATTGCATTTGGAATTTTATGTATTATGGTCTCATATTCATTTACTCCATGTCCTTTCGTAATTATCGTACATGTATTTGAAAATCAAGATTTCCTCTTTTTATGAATCGAGATTTTAGGAGAAATGGAAACAATAGCATAGGACGTTCACCACTGGGCATCTGGATTATGGGACAGGTTGTAAAAAATCGTCCTTTACTTCATGAACAATCCATGCTTAACTATCATTAAGAGGCAAACAATGAGAATGTCAGGGATTCACTGACCGTAGATCCCTCAAATACAACTTAAAAAAGTGTAAAATTCATAAGAATACCCGACAAAAGGTACTAGTTGGAGCCAAAAATGTTCTGCAATTCATACAAGACTGGATGTGTCCCCGTAACATATTCTCAGACTTCGACTTCAGAATAATCGTTGTATCATCTGCAAATATTTCTTTATTTACATGAAGCTCGTTTTATACAAGGGCTACTAAAAATCAGACAAAAAAACTAGTCAAAGTCTTTGCTGTTTCATTTTATAGATGATAATCTTTCACTGAACTAGACTAATTTAATTTGCTTTTATTATCTTACATACTACAGAGTAGAATTTACAAAGGCCACTGCATCATAATAAAATTAAGACTTGTGCATTTACTCATTTCCGTTCGTTGCTTATTTTGTAAAGGTAACTTTAGACGTCTGATATAAAACAACGATTTTGATTTTCGAATCGTGAACACTCCGTTTTTGAGAAGTAATATTTCTCAATCTTCATACTGTTGTTTGTACATTTTACGACTTGCCAGTATTGTTACGCCTGCAATATGTTGGCAATTCAAAAAAAGAGAAAAGGTATTGTCTTAAAGCCGTTTTTACAGAGGTTATGTTCAATGGTTTTGCTATGGCACTGTGGAAGGTTTTTTCGGCATTAAGCAATGATTTGGCAGACACTATTTTTTTTCAACTTTGAAACCTGACATTTTAAGTTGAACTATAGTTTATTATCTAACTGACATGTGACAGGACTGTTGGAAATCTTATCCTTCCGGGGCACCTGTTATTACCTATAATTTTTGGGGTTTGTTTTTGTTTATGTATGTGTGTGTTTCTTGCATGGGTCACACTTTTATTTATTTTTTATGATATTCATTTCTTTTTTTGTTTAATCATATACATTTGTCATTTTGTAACCATTTGAATTGCCTCTGTTTATTGCTATGATCTGTCATATTTTTCCTCTTCCTTTTTTTACTTTCATAATCGTTTGCAGGTGTACTTAATTCTATAAGGAGTGATTAATTTCAAATTAAACCTTTCTCCTGATCCTTCCTGAAAAAGAGGAAACTTGAATCGGTATTGGTACTAAATGGTGAATAAAAAGATATGGAGTAAATGCACATGAGACAAAGTCTCTACAAATACATGGTAAAAAAACAAGCAAAGGAACAACGCTTTTATTATTGTTCTTCGTCTTGAAGTCACCAAGTATTTACAATTAAACTTTCGTAAATCACTTTTAGAACCGTAGACACATGAACTGTTTGTATATGTAGCTTCATTCCCGAGACAAACTACATCAATGTGGACAGGTTTTTATTTCATCTTGGAAGTAGGGAACAGTTGATTTTTTCTCCTTGGTAAAATTAATTTTATTCTTTCATATAATTCCTGCTAAGCCCTAGAAGCAGGAAAACCTCTTTCTCTGTCCCACTAAAACTGCCATCTCCAGGAGTAACATTCGCCTGTAAATAAGCAGCGGGAGAAGAAGTTACATGATTTTCGTCGAAGGCGAAAAGGGACCTTTCTAACTTGGTGGAGTTTTTGATAGTGTTTAGTTCTTTTGAACTGGTCACTTGGTGGAGTCTTTGATAGTATTTAGTTTTTTTTTTGACCTGGTCATGGGAAAAGGACTCTACATCGCCACCTTATCTAGAATAAAATGAATAGAATCTATCAAAAAACACTTTCAGAGCAGATGTCTTCTTACTCTTTATATTCTTTCATTTCTTTGAAGTCTAGTATTAAGATGCCCAGAACCTGTGTTTGTTTTCAAGGACGTGTTCCAAGGTGATGGATTGGAAATGCTACGTCTATTGTGGTAGCCAGATCATAATACAGAAAGCCTAGTACACAAAAACTGTGTGGAGAAACACCACTTTTATGAAATATTTAGACACCTTTTTTCTCGACGAAAGAGATGATTAACTAGAGGTCGTATAGGAGTACAAAGTTGGACAACAGGAAATGTCTACAATGGCTGAAATTACAATCACATGCCACAATCTGCCAGGGAACTACACAGGATAAAACACAATTAAGACAGTAGACAACGTTAACAACGATAGGGACTCGGGACAGCCGGATGTGGTACTGGCACTAGCAAAAGTCAGTGGCAAGGTTAAACCGGTTAATGGGTACCCAAATCTCCTCTTTATCTGTCCCGTTTTCCTATGGTAAAATAAATATACGAATAGACCCAATACAGGTAGACTACTGACTCTATGACCAAAATCTTGAAAGGAGAGAAAATGACAATACGAAATTTTGAAAGATGGGTCAAGGGATGCCCGAAGTATAAAACTGACTTAGGGAGTCATTCCTTTCTCTGCATTATGTTATACAGATTGTGGTAAATGTTCATAACCAGTTCTAACTGGGAATAATAGTCTTAAATGTACCGTTTCAGTTCTGCATTCCTAGCTCAGACATATGGACATATGATGCTTGTTGCAATGACAAGATAAGCACCTCTGCTCAATCCAAACTGCAATGCTAATTTATAACAGGATGACAATTATGTGTCTATACTTTTAATGTTTTAGATAAATCCAATTCGAGCAATCCTACGCATTTTGAACACATTTTGTTGGTTACATATCCGAATGATGTATTGGTGTACTTTTTCTTCTTTTTTGTACTTTAAAGTTGTTGAAGTTTGCCTCGCAATATTGCCATTAATTGGTCATTTGAAAAGTTTTCCCGTCTAAAGACCACGTCAGATGACTCGGGGTTAAATGTTCAATTTATGACTGTTGTATACAAATATCTTATCAAATATAATGGGACATGTGATTGTAGTCTTAAGGTGGGTCGGGGTATAAGCAAAATCCATCAGAATTTTTCAATAGTTTGCAGAATTAAGCTTTAAAAATTGAACTTCCCAAAATTAAATAAAAATTGGGGGTCGCGGACCAAATAAGCTCACAATCTTGCGCCGAGAATAGGGAATTTTAAGTTGAAATGTGAAGGAAAATTATCATTTTTTTAAAGAATTATTCAAGTTACATGCATGACAATTTTGATTAATTTTACATATTGATAGCTCTTGTATCTTTTAAAACCATAAAGAAAAATGGGGGTAACGGACCTTATTATTTAAATATCTCACAAAATCAAAATTTTCAGTGTGATTTCTTTGTAAAATATGTTTTGAAATTACCACCCTTGTTAAAATTATCATTTCAAAGAATTTAAAAAGTATAAATGTTATTCTGAATTTTTCGTCTAGAATGAAAACTACACTTACAGAAATGGGCCCATTATTTGAGTTTTAAGCGAAATATTTTAAAAATTTGTCCAAATTTTAAAATGTTTGTATATTTTTTTTAATAAAAAATACCTATTTAAGCATGAAACATGAAAACAAAATCGCGGAATACCACCGATCCACCTTAAGCGTTGTAACTGTCATAAAACGTCATTGAACTACATCTAAGAGCCTGGAAAGTAAGGAACGAGGCTAGCTGTGTGATCGAGAAATTCCGAGAATTATCTTTCAAATATTCAATAAAAAAATACAAAAAAAACCCAAAAACAAATGTTCAAACCAAGAAAATGACCATGCAAATTGTGATTTACGTTATAGATTAAGGTGTCTCAGTGGTATTATTCTGCCATTTTTGTCTAATGATTGTTCATTTAGGTTTCATTCATTAAGAAATTTAACAAAATAGTTATTTAAAATGAAAAGAAAGTTAAAATGTATTTAAAATTTATAATTCTTATCATTTTAATAACATGTTCGTTACAAAAACATGAGCCAAAACACATAAGCTTTAAATCTATTGCTGGATTTACAGAACACAGAAATTATTCAAGGGAGATAATTTGATAAAATAATTTAACAAAGATATCACTGGAGAAATTAACATTTTGCAATTTTTCTCTTATTTCAACGGTGACCCCTAATTTTTATTTTTCATATGTAAACTACATAATGATAATTAAACATATGCAAAGTATGAAAACATTCTATAATAGATATTTCAACCTATCCTCTCATATAATCATTTTCCCTATCATTTCTATATAAAATCCTGAAATTTTCAATTTCAGATTTTTCGCTTAAATGCACGGTGACCCCCAAATTTTATTTCACATTTTGAACAATAATACAATTATGTTTCTACACAGAAAATTTCACAAAATTCTATAATAGGAAATTAATACCCTGCAGACACCTTAACACCCGAGTTTAAACTAAATGGATGGCTGATCCAAGCTATGTATTAATGTTATATTCATCATTATTTTTTTATTTCATAAAATGATTGTATAACTAGGCGGTTTTCAATGCAAATATTCTAGGATACAAATACTACACAGACATCATATATTACTGTCAAAAGCAGCTCTTGGATACTTATTATGCCTGGGATTTTAATTGGCCCCGTTTGAAGAGCTACCGGAGGCGTCTCCAAATGGTGAATAAGGGGAATGCCATGTATTTGCAGGGAAGTGAGGTCATTATGCAGAAACTTTGCTGCGAACCATTTTCGACAAACTACTGAGAAACGTCAAGCTCTATACAGGTGAATAAAGATTCCTTTTATTTTTTTCTAAGGAGAGAAGCTTTTCAAGGCTGCAAAGAAGGTTAGATTTCATGTCCGTAACATTTTCTCCCCCTTTACAGTGGCAATCAAAACTCGCTTCCCCCGGTTGAACTTTCTATCTTTATACCTTTCACCATACGGAATCCGGCTACAGAACTGCCGGGCGCGTCCCCAGCTGGTGGATTGGGGAATGTCGTATAATATAAAGTCTGACCGCGTACCATTGAAGCCAAGCTGTGTGGAAAACGCCACGCTTCCTCCAGTATAAATACCCCTTCTATTTTGTCTTGAGAAAGCAGCATTGGGACTCGTATAGAAGGCTAACTTCTTGCCCCTACTCATTTTCCCCTTTTCCAATGGCAATCAAAACGCGTTGTCCCGGTAGTCCCTTCCACCTATGACTTTCTACTCTTACTCATATTTTTTTTAATTGATTAACTTGTTCTCGTCCTGATATAGCTGAAATATTGCTCACTGGACGTTAAACTCTAATCAGTCAATTAATCATTTATAGAATTTGACTGTTTTTATCAAAATTCTAACCCTTAGAAATATCGAGGCTTCATTCCGTGTATGACACTCGGTAGATGTCTTTGGTACTGGATTTGGCTTCCTATTTTGATTTATTTGTTAATGAGTACTTCTTCTTTACAACTTCTGGATTATGGCTTTCCAATTATTTGATTTTGATGCTGCTGATGAGAGGTAACTCCTTGAAACACGTGTACAGCATAACGAAATTTACTGGGTATTTTTATGCAACTTCGGTATTTTTTGTATTACGTAATTTTTTTAAGTTGATGAACTTGTTTTCGACATAGTTGAAGTATCGCTCTCTGGACGTAAAACTCAAATCAATTTATACTTTTTAAGTATAGATGATGGAAATGAGAAACTACCAAATGCTATTGTCGGGGTTTAAAATCCAAGATTGCAAGTGCAAAACCATCGGAAAATGTCCCGACTTAGTACAGACATTTCAAAAGAGCTGTTAGGTTACACCGGCGTTATGGCGCTATACCTTCATTTCCATTGCGGTAATGTATGGGTAATACTAGTATTGAATAATAATGTTGAAAATACACAAACATAGCAGCCCCATTAAACAAAGAAGTATTCCTTCTGAATTTGAACAAACAAAATGATAATTTGAACATAACGAATAAGAAATCATGGAGCATTATTGTTTAACTTCACTAATGTTTAGATTTCGCAAGATATAAATTATATTTTTGTAGATTACAACTGTTTCTAATTCTAGCGTCAACAAAACATGTAACAGTTGCATTGCAATAACTATACAGACAGATTTCACACCCCGATTTCATTCCAGTGTTTCCCAAAATGGAAACATTGGTAATAAAACAAGCAAAACAATTTCCAATCAATCAAACGTTTTACGGGACAATTGCATATTGCTTCAAGTCTTATTTTTATTTGCTATGAAGGAATTAGATATTTCAATATTTCATAAATTTTTCATTCAAGGATGTAAAGCAGCATTCGGGCATTACATACTTGTAATCGACTTGTAGGCTATCGCTTAAACTCCATCACTAAAGTATTGACAACCGATATATTCTGTTTAACAACAAAGCTGTATATTGCTGAAAAGGACTGATATGTATCGAGCAATTAGAAAAGGGTATTCCGAAAGTCAATATCATATGAGAACTTATCTCAATCTGTGACTCAAATCGCAAATTTTTCTTTTTCATAACGACTTCATTGCATTCGCAGGAGCCTTTGTGATGTGTTATTACATTGGAAGCGATATTCATCATATACTTTAGCTGATATTCATGTTGGCTGTTGTATTAATGGTACTTGAAAGTGACTTTACCATTTATAGTTAAAATTGTGTTAATTAATTGTTAAATTTTAGTTCTACTACGTGATATTGACGTCAGATCTCAGTACCATCATAATTTAGTTGAAGAGTAAAGGTAAGTGAGTCTAAATTTTCTAGTTTCTTAACCTATTTCCAAATCAATAAACGAATACGGAAGCAAAAAGGGTGAAATTCAAAATTAAATAAAACGGTAATGGATATTTATTACAAAATGTGACGGCCTAATAAAGACGAAACAAGAGAATAAAATAAACAGGTACGCCACAAAACCAAAAAGCCCCAGTATTATTAACTCTACAAAGACTGGAAGTATCATCACGACCACAAGGTACCAGTTTTTGAGGTGTCGCTAGCGGGACAGGACATACTTGTCCTTCCGAAGCACCTGATGTTACTCATGGGAGTTCAATATATGAGTGCTCTAGTTCTTAATGTCGTCGTTTTAATTCCGTGCCTTGTGACTGACTCACGTCCTTATTTTTCTTTGTTGCCGTTTTCGCTATGTATTTGGAGTTACATTTTTGTGATAATCACTTCCATTGTTCCTTCGGTACTCTACTGCCGTTATTTCATAAAGGACAAATAGAATGTATTCTGTCTGATTTTGAAAAAAAAAACAAAGAGGAAATAATGTATTGACTGATTGATCAGTCAGATTGATTGGTTGGTTAGAGTTTAACGTCCAATGAGCAATATTTCACCTATAACAGGACGAGAACAAGTTAATCAATTCAAGAAAATACTTTCTAAAAGTAGAAATACCGTTAGAAGAGACAACTGGGGGCAACGAGTTTTGATTTCAAGTGGTGAAATGGGTAGGGGCGGGAAATTTAACCTTCTATCGACACCAAGTGCGTTTGCTTTTCTAAAAAATATGGAAAGGGTCTTTATACTACCTAGATCGTTGCGTTTCCCTACATAGTTTTGCTACAACGATTTGCGGGCAGGCTTTCCTTATTACTACCTGACTATTCTGCATAGACCACAACCTTTGGACGGGCCCGGCAGGCAACTCTGTAGCCGTAGCCCCTAAAAACCGATTCAGGTGCCGTGGAAATAATGGAGGATAAGGTTTAAATGCCAGAATAGATCTCTCTACCTTCTGATTACAAGTATATCTCTTTCTGTATTCAGTAATACAACCATTGCATTGCAGTTGCATATTTCACAACCTTATTTTATTACTGTAGCGGTGTTTCTCAAAATGGAAACATTGGTAATTAATTTACACTTGAACAGAACAATTTCAATTCAATCAAAGATCTACGGAAAATGCATATTGCTTTAAGTCTCGTATTTTTTATTTGCTGTGAAGAAATTAGATATTTCAATATTTCATAATTTTTCCATTCAAGGAATTAATTGCATTCATTCATCTTAGCATGTCAGGCAGCTGAAGATATAATAGGGCAATACATACTTGTAATAGACTTACTAGACTATCGTTATAAGTCAATCAGTAAAATATTGGAGAGGAATTAATGAAAGCTGATATTGTCTTTTGAACAACACAGACATGACTTATATGTACATATGTACCAAATAAACAAATAATTTACAACAAAGAGAATTCAGGACGTCAATGTCAATTCGAGTCTGTGATTTAAGTCGCAATATATTTCGTTATCATACCGAGTTAACTTCCCTTCTTGTAGTATTTGTGATACTTGACAAACTGACGTTTAAATTTGGTGAACCGTTTATGACGTTATTAGGTAGGACGCAATATTCACTTTATTTGGTAATAACTTAACAATTCATGTTTCGCTGCTGTATAATACATGAAAGTGAAGTTCATTGAAGATCTTATGGTGGCTTTGAGTTGTTATTACTCCCCTTTTGGTCGTTGTCTCTTTGACACATTCCCCGTTTCCCTTCTTTTTTTCTATTTACTACTTC
Organism: Modiolus philippinarum; assembly: GCA_002080025.1. Lineage (NCBI taxonomy): Eukaryota > Metazoa > Mollusca > Bivalvia > Mytilida > Modiolidae > Modiolus > Modiolus philippinarum. The sequence goes on along the minus strand of MJUU01036770.1, from coordinate 26,571 downwards.
TGATGCAAAATTGGGTTATTTGATTACTTGTGAATTAGAATTTGTTTTGCATGATAATGACGTGAAAACGAAACTAAGAGATAATCATAAGTTAGTCAAATATTACAAGTAAGTTAATTTCATATTTTTGGTTAAAAAAATACACCAGATATCATATTTACTGTTATTTTCAATTTAACATAAAATGGGTAGATAAGAAAGGATAGAACAATAGAACAGAGTATTCTTTTGAAAATGCCCGATACCTGAATCGGTTTTCAGGAGCACTGTCCACAAGGTTGCTATGGGATACTCAGGTCGTGGATAGAGGAATACCCTGTTTATACGGGGAAGTCAGGTCCTAATATGGAAAGCCTGGTTGTGAACCTTTATAGACAAACTGTTTGGATATTTGCCACGCCCCATGCATTTTAAAGACCCCTTCTCTATTATTCTCTGAGCAGTGACCAGAGTCACTAGGTATCTTCTAAAAGGCTTATGAGGATATGCTGATGAGGAATAAATTTCCGAAATGGCCATACAGCTCATTAAAATCATTGCAGTTGGAGTTGACATATGTGTTATGGTCTCATGTTCATTTACTCCATTTCCTTTCGTAAAATATTTAATACCCTGGTCCTACCAATTTCTTCCCTTTTAAAGTTGACCACAAAAATCGTTGCCCTGGTTGCCTGTTGTACCTTTTTTCTTTCTTCTTTTACTTATAAATGTATTTGTTTGAATTGCTTAAATTATTCTCGTCCTGATATAGCTGACATATTGCTCACTGGACGTGCAACTCTTGTTTAAAAAATCAATCCTTTGTATGTTAAATTCTGAGTGCATACAGTTTCCTGCTTAACATTTCAGGTTCTTAGGTATGAACGGTCTCCACAGTACAATTTAAATCTGGCATGCAATTCTTATCCTGATTATTAACTACAGGGCATTTTATATAATCCGAAAAAGCCTATAAAGACTTGATTTAATGTAATGTAATATTAAATCATGAATTACAGAGACTCAGAGTAGTAAATCTTACTGATTTTCGTTATGTTAAGGACTCTAAATATACTGAAAATAGATACCCAATTAGAGAACAAAACTTCCGAGGAATTTATGAGACATATTTTAGTTGAAGATTTCTTAGCACAGCTATATATTCTGATTGACGTCTGTACAAGATAGCTACGGCGTTTTTCCCTTCCTGGGAATCGAATTTGCAGGAAAATTGGACCCAAAGACCATAACAGAGTTCTGGTTTTTAGATTCAACAGTTGTTGTTTGTTCTTCCTTTTCCCACATAAAAAAACATATCAATGCTTTTTGACAAAGGATGTAATTAAAACATAATTTCATGACGTGTAAAGCTTTCTGATTGAGGTTTTATTTAATCCAAAAATTGTTCATAGGATGCCCATCACTTGATACCTGGATTATGGGATAGGTTGTTGATAAAACTTACGTCATTAACTGGCAAGCCTGACTGATTTGGTTTATGGATTTCAAAATGTTTGATATGGTCGGCATGGAAGAGACAAAAGGTGTCGCAATATCTATAAAAAGAAACCAGTAACTTTGATACTTTTTATGTATCTTACAAGTCGATCAAGAAGCAGTAATGTAATCTTTCATGGTTTGATTGATCGTAGCTGTCTAAAAAACTAGAGGCTCACATGAGCCTGTGTGTCTCACCTTAATTGATTGATTGAATATTGTTTAACGTTCACCAGGCAATATTTCAGCTATATCAAGAGGAGAACAAGTTTGTTAATAAATAATCACTTTGGGGTATGAAAGGGGTCATGGGACGGTAAATTCTGACTGCCACTGGAAAAGTAGGGTGAAATCGAAAGGGGCGATGAATTTAGCCTTGTAGCCAATCACCTAAGGACCACTCAGAAAAGAGCTTGCTACAAGGGTTCTTTAACGTGCAGGGAGCGTGGGATTTTTTCCAACACGTTGACCTGAGTTTACATCTCATCCGAAAGACGGGTTGTGAACTTATTCATCTTGCACAACTACGGACATCCAGTTTTGGAGGGGTTGTATCCTGCAGACTGGTATACTGGGTCCTATTTCTCTATCCCGGGGTTCTCTCGGGGGTCTGGCTCACCCTGCTATTGGTTTGTAGTCCTGGTATGTTATTAAAGATAAAGCACATGTTTTTCTATTAAGTGCAATATAAAAAGGAGAGGACCATCCGTATCATCATTCCTGATTATAATGTTCTTCCCATACAATAGATATCCTTTGGTGCGGTCAGATGAGCTAAAGTTCTTAACTTTTAAACAAGTACTACTTTAAGATTAGTGTTACCAACTTTATCCAAATATCACAGCAGTTTAAAAAAAAGATCTTATGTAAAATATTGTTCCATATGGTCATATGCTAAATTATGCTCACCACTGTCGGCCATCTTGAATGAGATGTTCAATTACAAATCACAAATTTTGTAGGGTACTACCTAAGGACTAATATTTTCTTACTGCTGGCAGACATCTTGGATAAGATTTTAACATCAAAATCATAAGTTTGGAAGGTAACCAGAAAACCCAACTAAAGTATATGATAATCAAATCTGGCTAAAATTGTTCAAGCAATTCCAGAGATGATCTTTGCATGCATTTCTCATATGATTCTATGTTAAACTTTGTCTTTCGGTAGCAGCCATCTTAAATGTATGAACATAAAAATCACTACCTAATTACTACCTAAGGACTAATATTTTCTTACTGCTGGCAGACATCTTGGATAAGATTTTAACATCAAAATCATAAGTTTGGAAGGTAACCAGAAAACCCAACTAAAGTATATGATAATCAAATCTGGTTAAAATTGTTCAAGCAATTCCAGAGATGATCTTTGCATGCATTTCTCATATGATTCTATGTTAAACTTTGTCTTTAGGTAGCAGCCATCTTAAATGTATGAACATAAAAATCACAACAATCGAAGGAGTCACCCAAGAACTATTAGGTTAAAATTGAAGCAAAAATTGTTTAAGCAGCTTTTGAGTAGATGATGTTTAAATGCATAACCCATAGGGTCATTTGCTAAACTATTTTCCCCGATGGATTCAATCTTGGTTTAGGTATCCAAAAATAAAAACCTTTGAAGGGACCACCGAAGGACTTTTGTGTTCAAATTGAAACAAAATTGTTCTGGCAGTTGCAGAGGGACAGATATAATAATGCATTTTCCACAGGGTCCAATATTAAACTATGTTCAGATGGTTTGTGGACAATATGCGAACCTTACTGTCATATGTGGAAATGGTAGTCCTTGATAGACCGAGCATTTTTGCAATTCAAACTAAACATATTTTTTTCAAAGATTTAAATTCAACAAATATCTCCCAGACAGGTTTGCAGATTTTCGTCAAAATTGCAGAGTAGGTAGATCTCATCATATTCAAAATGTTTACTCTGTTAGACTATTTAATACCTTGTTACAGTTTTCGAGTTATTTGCAAAAACATCGATTTACAGCTGTAACCTATTATTAGAAACAGCGGCCGAGTTGTTCAGTCTTTGGACATAAAGATCATAAACTTGAAAGAAATACCCTGTTTATGATTCAGGCCAAGGTTAGAAAATGTTGACCCAACAATTTCATAGGAGAACATTTATCGCCCACGCCAACAGACGAAACCTGATGACAATAATACATGGGACTGTGGGCCAGATGAGCTAACAAAAGAACTTCTTGAAGCCAAAAATGTTCTGCAATTCCTACAACATTGAACGTGCTCCTGAGTATATTCACAGACTTGGACCCAACAATAATCCTTGGACACTCTATAGATATTACTTTATTCACCTATTTAATACGAGAGTTATTTGAGAAAATAAGTTAAAAACTAACCAGGTTCTTAAATTGTAGTTTATAAATGATGATCTGTTATTGAACTAGATTTAGTTTAAGGATTTACCCCATAGTATATTCTTAAAAGAACTAATAAAAGGCAATTTATATTTTGCATTATTATCATAATGAGCACTTGTAACTTTGTATTTAACTTAAGGTTATTGAACACCTCCTTTTTGAGAACAAATATTATCACATATTCAGGTTATTGTGCGTATTTCTTACGACTTTCCAATATTCCTATGTCTGCAATTTGGTTTCAATTTTATAAAAAGTTGTACCTCAAAAACTATTGTTGTAATTGTCACTCCTGAAGTTTTGTGCATTAAACTGCGAAAAATTGAGAAATTCATTTAGCCACGCTTTAGCGGGCGTTATATAGTGATCACGGTGTCTATTCGTTCGTTCGTCTGTCCTTCTGTCCGTCCGTTCGTTCGTCCGTCCGCCATAGGGTACCTACTTTGTGGCGACAACTCTTCCTGGACCACTTGATGAAATTCACTGAAACTTTCACAGAATGTTAAGTACATATTGCCATTGTGCACCAGCTATTTGAAAAATTAATTAGATTTTTCTTTTTCAACCGAGGGGGGAGGGTAATGATATTAATGAACATTTTTCTTTTTTATTTTAATTTGTAAGAGAATTTTTGTTCAATCAGAGTTTATGAACAGACGGACAAGGGACAATGATTAAACATTGGAAGTTATTGTTATTTTATTCCCCCTTCTACCTTATTGTTTCCAAACTCGTTTCCATATGTATTTGATTCTAGAAGAAGTTATAAATTTCAATACACTTTTTTCTTATCCTACCTGAAAAAGAGGAATGCCTGTATTTCGACAGAAATAATCTGTAATTTTACTAAATCACTTTTAGAACTGATGACACATACTTAGATCCAAGAAAACTAATTTGAATATGCACCTTGCTACTAGTGTGAATATGCAGCTTGCTTCCCGAGATAAACGTCTTGAAGGTGGAAAGGTTTTTCTCGTTCCACTAAAACTGCCTTCTTCAATTGTCTTGAAAGAAGAATGAACACGCTTCTTCGAGACAAAAGCAGTGGGAAAGGAATTTTTTTTCCTTGAACGTGAAATGAAATTTTTTGACTTGCGTGAGTCGTTCAAAGTGCTTATATCTCCTGACACTAGTAAATATGGATAGGGCTTTACAGGGCCCTTACCAAGAATCTGATGCATCAAATCCTGCTAAAAACCGCTTTCAGAATTCTTTGCATTTTTTTTTTTTATTTCTGAAAAGTGTTGTCTGATATGCTCAGATCTGTATTGGTTTTCAGGTACTTAGTACCTCCTCCGTCGAAAGAGCTTGTAGTGGTGGATATGATTATCCCGTCTATGCGGGGTAGTCAGGTCATAATACAGAAAGCCTTGTACAAAAACTGTGCGGAGAAATGACACATTCAATTAAGTTTCAAGACTCCTATGTTTCTCGACAATACAGCATATTAATTTGAGGTCGTATAAGAGGCAAAAAATCCAGGTCCTACAAATGTTTCCTCTTTTAAAGAATATCAAAACTCGATGCCTAAGTTGACCTTTCCACCTTAATTTTTTCTTTTAAAATTTATGAATTGATAAATTTGTTCTCTTTCTGATTTGGTGAAATATTGCGTTCACTAGCGTAAAGCAAATCTCTAACTTATCGAACAATTTGCTGAATCAAATGGTCAAAATTATAGACATAAAAGCATAAGGTGAGGGACACTTGGATAAAGTTCTGATTTTACCCCAGGGAAATGTGTGGACAGTGAATAGTATGGTATGTGGACTATGTAACTTCTTCAGTTGGTAAGGGGCAACTTTCTTTGAAGACAATTGCGCTCTTTTACGTACTGTCAGTGAATAAATAATTTTCGTAGGAATAGTTTTGTCTTGCTTGCGATTTACAAGTAATCCTAGTCTCGTGTGACCAATATGTGCTATTCCTTCATCACAAGTAACAGACCACACATTTCGTGTCTGAATTTGCCGCACTGTTACTTGGAAAAGACACATTTAATTATTTTTAGCTAGACATAATAATTACGAAGTAATTAAAGTTCTACGGAAAACAGAGTATCGAATGTTTTAGGTTGTTTTGAAGAAATTGAAATACTTTAATACATAAAATTGTCATTCACAAGAAATTAATCGCCTCGTTTTGCCATTGTACGAAAGGCAACTGGAGGTATGATAGGGCATAGTATACTTGTAATTAATCAGAGTAATATAGACCATCCTTATAATTTCATCAGTAAAGTGTTGAAAAAGGGTTTAGTCTCCAGCTGATAGGAGTAAAATGTATTGCATGATTACGAAAGCAATCTAAACGACAAATCTTAAATTTCATGTTAATTTACAACATTTGTATCATATGATTACACATTTCTTTGTTAGCAGTGTTAGTTGGACGAGAGTTACACTTTTTACACGCTGGATTGCTATTTCATGCTATAAGGGATTCTAACGGTACATATCTTCTGGCTGCAATATTTATGATAAACGGAAGTAACGATTCCACGTTGTTTTATGACAGTGACGTTTTACATCCATAACGTTGTAGTGACGTATATAATTTCCAGGTGAAAGATTTTCATAACTTGGACAAAGAGTTAAGGTGGGTGAATTTTATATTTTGTAGTATCTATGGTAAGTTTTTTAAATGTTTATTTTTCACTATATTGATTGCTCTATCAAGTTTTAAACCAATCGTGTAATGAGTTGTACGTTAATGATTTGTGACATAGCTTTAGACTCAAGGTATATCATTCCTTATCGTTTCTCTGGTATCTTAAACTCTTTCGTTATCCAAATACTTTTTTGTGATTTTTAGTTGCAAGTATAGACATTTACTTTGAAAATTAGCTAGCCAAGTCCTTTAATCTCAGCTTCCTTTATATAGATGATGTTCTTTCATTGAACAATCCTCAATTTAAGGATAGCCTTAATCTTATATACCGAAATGAACTCGAAATTAAAGAGACAACTGATACACCATCATTAGCTTCATACCTGGACCTATACCTCTACATTGACAACTCTAGACGTCTGAAAACAAAACTTTACGATGATTTCGACTTTCCAATAGTGAACTTCCCGTTTTTGAGCACATCTCAGGCATACGGCGTGAACATTTCACAACTCATTCGCTATTGCCGTGCCTGTGGTTTGTACAGCGATTTTGTCAACAGAGCGAAAGTACTGTCTCAAAAACTTATACATAAAGGGTATGTTCAGACACTGTTGCAATTGTCACTTCAGAAGTTTTCTCGGTCGTCACCACGATTTGACAGACAGTTACAATGTTTCTTTTTCACAAATGAGAATAGATATCTTTGGGTAGATCCAGAGTAATTATCGGACTGACTCACACCGACTGTGACAAAACCGGACTTTCCACTGGCCGTGTGACGGGCGCCACGCGTGGAGCAGATCATGCTTACACTTCCCGAGCACCTGCTGATACCTCCGTTGTTGTAGGGATACACACTGCTAGTGCTTTAGTTAATGTGGCGTTTTTTGTTCATTTCTGTTTTTTTGTTTTGTCCTTGTCATACTGTCTAAATTTGTGTTGGATATGAATTGCCGTGATTATGGTTTTATGATTTTAGAATTCCCTCCTTTCTCGTTCTTGCTTCGGTATTCGTTTGTCGATGTGTTTGAGCATCTAAAATGTACTAAGTTTAAAACCATTGTCCTGGTTGCCTCTCATACCGATTTCATTTGATAATTTGCAATATTTACATTTAATTAAAATTGTGTATAAACCTAAGGAGTATCTCCCTCCTGAATAGCTCTGTCCCTAGCTGTTTTTTGCTTTTCTTTTTAGATAGTATGCTTATTTTTCTCTATCAGCTTTTACACATATTTCGGTTTATGGATTTTCAAATGTTTTGATGCGATCTTCACTGAACAGACGTAAATTGTCGAAATGCGCATATGTAGAAACTAAATTCACGGTTACTTCGTTTTTTTTAATTATATTTCTGGTCCTGGTATAACTGCAAAACTGGTCATTTGGCGGAAAACTCAATTACCTCAAAATGATGTTCCTTGATGTGGTCTGTTTTTGTTAGCCCAATGGAATAATTTTACCTCCAATAATGCTATTAATATGCTTTAGCCAGATTGTGTAAATAACAAAACACCGAGGTTACTGTTAATTTATTTTCTGCATATGCGCATTTATGTCTCATCAGTGCAGATCGAACCAAAACATTTGGAAGTCCTTTAATCGAAAAAATGTAAAAGCTGATAGATACAAAATACCGAGTTACTGTTAATTTATTTTCTGCATATGCGCATTTCGACAACTTATGTCTCATCAGTGCTGATAAAACCAAACATTTGGAAGTCCAGTGATAGAATGACAGAGCTATGCATGATGGAGATAGTCCTTAGTTTTAAACAAAATTTTGTAAAATTTAGATATTTGAAGTTTCAATCATATAGGTTTTCGGTTCAGCACCGCAGTACTGACTACTGGGTTGGTGAATACCCTCGGGGACTAACAGTCCACCCGCCGAGGCATCGACCCTGCAGTGGTAATAAATAACAAAATACCGAGGTTACTGTTAATTTATTTTCTGCATATGCGCATTTCGACAACTTATGTCTCTTCAGTGCAGATAAAATCTAAACAAATTGAAGACCATAACCATAAAATTGTTTAAAACTGATGGAGAATAAATAGCCAATATGATCTGAATGTAAAGCCAAATTCAGTTAAGGAAAGAGCTTTGCACGAGGGAAATAATCCTTAGTTTTCAACAAAATTTTGTAAAATTTAGATATTGCAAGTCTCAGTAAAATCGGTTTTCGGGTCAGCACCGCAGTACTGACTACTGGGTGAGTGAATACCCTCGGGGACTTGCAGTCCACCAGCAGAGGCATCGACCCAGTGGTAATAAATAACAAAATACCGCGGTTAGTTAATTCATATATACTTGGTCATAAATATGTAATATTCGTATTTTCTGAGCCAAAATTTGACGTTAAGAAGCATTATGCACAAAAGTGGGAGGATGAAAGTATAATATTTTGCTTTAAACATTATTTTCATACTGTGAAATACGAAAGTCTGATTCTACGAGTCTGTCAGACCACCCCTTCCCGTACCTGAATCAGTTTTCAGGGGCTTCGGCTACAGAGCAGCCGGGCGCGTCCCCAGGTAGTGGATAGGGGAATGCCCTGTCTATGCGGGGTAGTCAGGTCAAAATACGAAAAGCCTGACCGCGAACTCTTGTAGCCAAACTGTGTGAAGAAATGCCACGCTCCATGCAGTATAAATACCCCCCTTCTATATTTCTCTTAAGAGAGCAGACGCACTGGGTGTCGTATAGAAGGCTAAATTTCTTGGATTTCCTGCCCCTACCCATTTCACCCCTTTTCCAGTGGCAATCAAAATTCATTGCCCCGGTTGTCCCTTCCACCTTTATTTCTTTCTTCTTTAACTTACAATCTTTTTAATTGATTAACTTGTTCTCGTCCTGATATAGCTGAAATATTTCTCATTGGACGTGTAACTCTAACTAATCAATCAGACCACCCCAACAACCCGTTCTGAAACCATTTTTGGTGAAAAGGGGACATTTTACATCAAATATCGGGTGCACAAATAATTCCCAAAATGCAGGTTTGGATGCCCACCATGCACAACAATGATTTAAGTGATGATTTCAGCGATTTTTCAGGGATAATTTGAATTATTTGAATAAAAAAAAAACCACTCATAAATATCTCAGGCATTCTAAAAAAAAATCCATATTTATGATAGAGTATGTTATAATACACATTCGTCTTTTGCAAAATTTCGATTTTTAGTTTGATTGACAAAATGAAAATCTATCTTGGCTTTGTTTCCTCAAAATAAAGATATTTCATCATTTAATCAAATACATCTCAGTGTGATCTTCAGACATAATTTCTATCAAATGTAGAGTTATTATTTTTTCATATGCATCGGCAAACGAATACAAGCATTAAAACTAAGAAAAAAATTCATTTGCTATGATATTTTGATTGTGGATGAAATGCCATTGAACACTTATGTAGTCTAAAGAGAATATTTATACCGTAATAAATACACGTTAAAAACACGTTTGAAAAGGAGCAAGTACATTTTTGTGTATAACTACAGAAGGCTACACTTTCAGGTATATACGACATATTGTAAGGCTTTAATATCAGGTATTTTTCCTACAGTTTTTTGTTGTTTTTCTTCTCTACATTCACTTTTATTTTTCATGCTTTAGTGGGCGGCACATAGTGATCATGGCGTCTGTTTGAACCTTCGTTCGTTAGTTCGACCGTCCGCTCGTTATTCAGCCATTGAGGTACACTCTTTGTGGCGAAAACTCATCTTAGACTACTCGGTGAAATTTAATGAAACTTTCACAGAAAGTCCGGTTCACATTGCCATTGAGCAATATTTTTTTTAATTTTGATTGACCTTTTCTTTTTTTTGGGGGGGGGNGGGGGGGGGGGGGGGGGGTATATATTATGTGAGCTTTGCTCACAATTTTTCTATTTTCGGATTTTCAAATTTGGTTTTTTCAAACGATGATTTAATTCTATATTGTGCAGATTTTATCGAACTATGTTTACGGGTCTTATTATCTATTTATTATATATTTGATTAAAATATTGATTTACTAATTAGAATTCAACGTCCATTGAGCAATATAACAACTATACCAGGACGAGAACAAGTTAATCAAATGAAAAAAATATAAGTAAGAAATAAGGGTTGAAGGGACAACTGGGCAGCAAGTTTTGTCTTGAAAAAAAGGAGAATTGGTAGGGACAGGAAATTCAGCCTACGATATGACTCCCTGCCAGTCTGCTCTCCGTAGCAAAATATAACAGGGTCTTTATACTGCATGGATCATGGCGTTTCTCCACACAGTTTGGCTACAATTTTTCGTGGTCATGGTTTAATAACCTATCTATCCTGCATATATCCAAGGTTGTAAAAGACATGAAAGAGTTGTTAAATATTGGTGATATATGCTAGTTTATGATGATTCGGAATGCCAACAGTGATGAAAATCATCTTTTTAAACCTGTAAGCATTGGAAAATCTAGCAAGATGTACGGATGGATTTGAACCCCTGCTTTGTTGTCATCTTGGGCGCTAGAAAAAGTGCAGTTGGTGTTGCCATAAATGACAACAAAGCAAGGGTTCAAATCCAGCCGTAGACCTTGCGTTATTTTCCGATGCCTACAGGTTTAAAAAGAGGATTTCTCATCACTGTTGGCATTCGGAATTATATATTTTACCTTTGCAGCTCACCCTACCAACGCATTATCATTCATATTATAAAGAGCTGTTCAACACTATTATCTATACACCTTATGTATATTATCTGTTGCAACCTTATCCTTCTTCTATCTTTTTCCTACCCAACTAATGTTCATCGTGTACTATGTAACAACTCCAAATTTTATACGAGGATGAATGACACGGTTACCGAAAGCTATATTTTTATATAGCCTAGGTGGCTGCGTGGTCTAGGGCACTGGACATAGTGCAGGCGGTGTCGCCATAGATGACAACAAAGCAGTGGTTCAAATCCGGCCGTAGACCTTGCTGGATTTTCCTATGCTTACAGGTTTAAAAGGATGATTTTCATCACTGTTGGCATTCGGAATCATATATTCTACATTTGCAGCTCGTCCTTCAAGCGCTTTATCAAAATTAGCGTACAAGCCATTTTGATTAAAGAAAAAAATCATTAATTAGTGCCCGGTAGGCTGATTCAATAAATTGTAATAAATGTGTCCCATTGTAGGAGGGATTTTTACTTTGTTTGTGTAATATAAAATCGTTTCCGGTGGGAAAATTAAAATCGAAGTCTCGACGTATTTGTTAAATATCATGTTAGTATCATAATATCTAAATTATCAGATTTGTACATATAATTCCTGTTGATCATCGCCCACAATTGCTACAAATATTTATATGTTGTCGTAATGGTGATATTTACAGCAGGTTTGATCCAAGGACGCTTCTATTGCAAACGAAATCCCTCTAGGATGATCAATTTCAGCTATGTAGGTTTCACTGCTATATGAAATATCATCTTACCTCTCGTTGTAAATCAAAGACTTGTTAATTATGTATAAGATTTTTTATTTATTTGCTAGGACGAGATTATTGATAAGATGTGTATGGTTAATGGCCTTAAACGAGCTGTTATACAACTAGTAAATTATTTATGGTTTTTCGCTGTGTATGATGTACTATAATAAAACAATAGTTCCCAGAAAATCGAAGCAATCATAATTGAAACTCAGTAGGATTAATTAACAAGGTAAATATTTCATAATATTTATTTAACGATTATTGAATCAATTTGAAATTCTAAATGCTTTTGAATATTTTTTTTTCAATTTTTAATGCAGTGTGCGAAATATATAACTGCGGTGGTGAAATTTGCACATGCGCTCATATGCCTTTGAGTGGGCAAAATGCAACGTCATAATATATGTGACGTCTTGATTTATTGTCCTACGACGTCATTTTTGCTTGAACTGCTCAAAATAGTTAGAACGCATTTATCAAGAAAGGGTCTATTGACATGTTTTAAGGGGGTAGACCTGGGTTAGGAGGAGATAACTCTGTTTTTCACTTTTTTATTACTTACACAAACAAATAGAATCATTAGGTTAGGTAAGATCAAAATTTTAAAATTGTAAAAAAAAATTCCAGACAGCAAATAATTATTCATTTTGTCATGAAAACAAATGCATAACATCAAGTTATTGATAATGAGCGCATTTTCTTCTACATTTTTGCAATGCTGGCCAAAGATAATGAAAATGTGCAAAAGTCAGATTTTTTTTCCAAGGGAGGTAATTTATAGCACATATTCCCCAATTTTGTTGATTTTTACTCAGTTTATTCTAAATTAAGAAAAAATGAGACGCTAAAATTTTCTAAAATTTTAATATATTTTACGTATACTAGTTTTCTTTCTATTCTCAGTTTTTGGTGAAAAATAAACGACAGATTTTTTTACAAGAAGTGTTTGATAGTCATCAAGATAGAGTAAAGATTTCAGCCTATGCTGTTCAGAACACCCATGTATTTCAGTTCAAACTAGATAAATTTACTATCATCATTCATGCTTACCTTCACACATGTCTAAACTACAGAAATTTGCATTTGAAATAGTTTTAAATCAAATACAAATTTAATTAGAGCGAATTTTATACACCACAGTCAAGTTCTGAAAAGACCAAATAATATGAGGAAACAGGGTATCTTTGATGACCACTAGATATAAAACGGGACGGTAGAAATTGTTGAAAATTGCTTAAAGTCGACATGAACATGTATAGTTTTAATACTGAAAATATTTAAAAAATTAAACAAGGGAAAATTTTAGGCTTCCCCAGGTCTACCCCCTTAATTTTAGAATTTTTGGTTCTACTAATCAAACGTGAAATACCAAGATCTATTTTTTGAATGAATTTGACTTTTTCTGTCAGAATGGTTTCAACACTTTACGATTCATTCATAAACTGGAGCCGAAAGAAACTTCAGTTTCACTAGTGTTTAATCCCCGAAGGAACCTTGAGGTATAGAAATAGGACATAGTGGGGTATGTCCCCTCCTAAACGGGGCTGACCCCGAGGGAATCCCTGGACACAGAAATAGGACCCAGTCCATGGTTGTGCGGAATGAATAAATACACAACCCATCTTTCGGATGGGATGTTAACTCAAGTCCACGTGTTAGGAGAAATGCCACGCTTCTTGCACGTTAAAGAACCCTTGTAGCAAGCTCTTTTTTGAGTGGTCCGCAGGTGATCGGCTACAAGGCGTAATTCCCCGCCCCTTTCGATTTCACCCTACATTTACAGTGGCCGTCGGAGTTTAATATTGCTCAGTAGATGGTAAACAATATTAAATCAATCAATCAATCACTAGTGTTAAAGGTCAAAGAACTGAGGTAAATTGCCAATGTCTAAAACTAAAAACCACGTGCTAAGAACTTAATATCTAATATCACTTTCCTTAATCCTGAATAAATGGAATTAAGTGTCAATGCTTTAATCCGAAAAAGATATTGTCGACGTTTAATGAATGAAGTCGAATATCGATGTAAAAAATAGATAGCAAAGGTGTGATCATCAAAAAGTATCCCAGAAATAGAATTTGGACAGTAAATAGATTTTTGTTGAACTATTTTGAGAACAATCATGGTAGCCATTGATTGGAAAGGAGATTTACTTCGCTTCGTGATCTCAGTTACTGGACATGACAAAGCGATACATCTTTTATTTCTCACTTTTGAGACAGGTCAGTTCCTATTTTTAGCGGTGTGAGATTTTCCTGTCTCACATTTCCCCATGTGAGACAGCCTCGTGCATACTATGACGTCATTGACGTCATGGTGAGTCGCTAAGTAATGGCGGATGGTAAGGACAACATGACGGCGTCGAATGACGTTTTAATGAACAAAAGGTGAGAAAATTAATCAAACACCGTTGAAAGTGCAAGATTTAGAAATCTCGGAAACCATCGGGTAAGACTTTGCAAGTCTCGTCAGAGAAATATTGAAATCTTACCCTTGGGTGTTAGATTCATATAAACTTACATAAATACATTCACCGTGCCGTTAAATCTGATATCTAAAAACGTTTTGAAATATTTCTGATGCAAGATTATCTATGAAAAAAGCATTGTCCTAAATAACTGCTGTCTAATGGGACTTGACAAAGCGATACATCTTATGTATTTTTTTAAATACATTCATGATGCCGTTTAATCTGTTATCTAAAAACGTTTTAATTTGAATTATTTCCTTTCCTCGTTCTTGCTTCGGTATTCGTTTGCCGATGTATTCGTGATGCAAGATTATCTGTGAAATAGCATTGTCCTTAATAAGTTAGAGTTCTTGGACCCAAGAAAGCGATATTTTTTTTAGAACTTCTATTAATACATTCATGATGCCGTTTTATCTGATATTTAAAAAACAGTTTAAATTACTTCTGACCCAAGATTATCTGTGAAATAGCATTGTCCTTAATAAGTTACAGTTCTGGGACCCAAGAAAGTGATATTTCTTTTTATAACTTCTTTTAATACATTCATGATGCCATTTTATCTGATATCTAAAAAAAAACGGTTTATATTACTTCTGACCCAAAATTATCTGTGAAATAGTATTGTCCTACAGTTACTGGACATGACAAAGCGATATTTGTTTTATAACTTCTTTTAATACATTCATGATGCTATTTAATGTGATTTCTTAAAAAAACGTTTAATTGTAATAAGTTCTGATGCAATATAATCTGTGAAATAGCATTGTCCTAAATAACTGCTATCTGATAGGTTACAGTTCTTGGACATGACAAAGCGATGCATCTTTTATTTATAGTTTTCATAACGAGAAAGAATTGTATATCGATGGGTATCAACTAGAGTTATGTAATTTCAAAATATAATAAACGAGCCTTTGGCGAGTTTATTATATTTGAAATTACATAACGGGAGTTGATATCCAGCGATATACAATTCTTTCGAGTTGTTAAAACTATTTCTCTTATGATTTTCACAATATTTAGTGCCGAACTGCTGTTTTTGTTTCAAACAACAACACCGTTGCTAGGTAACGTTAATCACGGCCAACATTGTTCTAAATAACTGCCGTCTGATTGGTGACAAGTCCTGGACATGAGAAAACGATATTTCTTTTATAACGTTTTTTAATACATTCGTCATGACGTTAATATGATATCTAAAAAAACGTTTTGAATTGCTTCATACGCAAGATTATCTGACAGGTGAAATAGCATTTTCCTAAATAACTGCCGTCTGATTGGTGACAAGGACTTGTTATAAGAAAACGATATTTCTTTTATAACCTTTTTTAATACATTCGTCATGACGTTAATGACATAAGAAAACGATATTTCTTTTATAACCTTTTTTAATACATTCGTCATGACGTTAATATGATATCTAAAAAAAACGTTTTGAATTGCTTTATACGCAAGATTATCTGACATGTGAAATAGCATTGTCCTAAATAACTGCTGCCTGATGGCTTACAGTTCTTGGACATGAGCAAACGATATTTTATTTAATTACTCTTTTAATACATTCATGATGCCGTTTAATCTGATATCTACAAAAACGTTTTGATTTGCCTTATACGCAAGATTATCTGTAAAATAGCATTGTCCTTTATAAGTCCTTAGACATGAGAAAGTGAAACATCTTTCATAACTTTTTAATATATTTATCATGCTTTTTAATCTGATATCTAAAAACATTTTGAAAAAGTACTGATGCCAGAAAACGTGTGAAATAGCATTGTTCTTGATAACTGTTGTCTTTTAGGATATCAAGGACATGAGAAGCGATATTTCTTTTATAACCTTTTTAAATACATTCATGATGCCGTTTAATCTGATATCTAAATAACGTTTTGAATTGCTTCATACGCAATATTATTTGTGAAATAGCATTGTCCTAAATAACTGCCGTCTGATTGGTGAAAAAAGACATGGACACGAGAAAACGATATTTCATTTTAAATTACACCTTATGTAAGTAAGCTGCATTCTGATGCGTTAATAGCCTTGGTATTTTTGGCAATTACCACAGAGATGTTTGTTGTATTTGTCCCGGAGACCTTTCTGCGTTTTGATGATAGAGACGTTCGGTGTAATTAAACACATATATCATGAACGTCGGGGTATTTACAAAAATGCAATTCTTGGGTCTAAATTTCCCTCCCCTTTCAGGCTCTGGAATTTTGACCGCCCCGGCCCGCGAGTTGTATTTTTGGCAAATACCCCTCCTTATCATGATATATCTGTTCATAACTTTTTTTAATACATTCATGATGCCGTTAAATCTGATGTCTAAAAAACGTTTTGAATACGGGACTTTTGAGACATGTTCTCTCCGCAAACAAATCTATTATAATACGATAAAAATCAATACATCAATACCTTGAGGGAGAATCGCTCATTAATAAAGAATGTTGAGCTAAGGTTGATTTATATTAAATCAGTTGAAAGTACTTCTCTTGTTTAAATTTTCAAAGAATTTTACAGTATAAGTACTATTCAGAATCTTTCGTCTAAAATGAATGCTAGACTTGGAGAAATGGGCCATTATTTGAGTTTGAAGCAAAGTGTTTTAAAGATTTGTCCAAATTTTAAAATGTTTGTATATTTCTTTAATGAAAATACCTATTTAAGGATGAAACATGAAAATAAAAATGGCGGAATACCACCGATCCACCTTAATAACTTTTAGTCTACATTCTGCTGATCTGGACATAATGTTGAATAATCTAAAAAATATGATATTGGATATAAATAAATAGTAGCCATTAAACTGGAAGTTTGTTTTTGATGCAAAAACAAATGTCTCCCCGACATTTCTGTGAGTGATAAAACACAAGTTAGTTTTATGTTGCCATCGGGTTACGGATCACTCCAGTTAGACGATATGCACAACTTAGCATGATGGTCAACAATCATGTGAAGTTAAGTTGAAATCCTTTGAAAGATGTGGGAGAATTAGCGTTCACTAACTTAATTTGGCAAAATTCTAGGTCAAAAATGGGGCATAACTGATACAATTATAGACAGGTGACGATTTTGGAATCCATGTACGATTTTGCCAGAGCATTTCCTACAGGAAAACCACTAATCGGAATTTTTGGTAACTTGACCGCCGTCAGTGTAAATATAAGAACCCTTAAAAAGTATCAAAAGGTACAGTTTTTAACTGATCCAAAAGAAAAAAAAAAATTTAAAACCTCAAGATATTTATTTGATAACTTGAACAGGAACTGTAGTCATTACTTATAAAGCATGTAAAAATGTTCCGCCGATATTCTTTTTAAATTGTCTAACCTATCTTTAACATGGGGTGTAATATACATGACATATACAAATGTAGCTAAAATATTACCCGATCGGAGAAAATGACAAAAGATTTGTTATTAATTAATAGAATTACAAATTTAAATTCAAATTAATTGATATTTACATAATTTTCAAGGATAGGAGTCTTCTAGTCGCGTCATTAACACCGAAAATTCACGGTAGAAAGTGTAGTTCAGGGGAAAATACCATCCACTGATTATGCCGTTCAAAAATTTTTTTGATGCGTCATATGTGTAAGTAAGAAGCGCAGTTTCCGCTAACCACTTTGGTACCTTGCATTTTTAAAAATCAAACGAGAACTGCAGAACCTTTTCCATTAGTCTGTAATACTATATGCACGTCGCAGTATTCAACGTAAAAGTACGCCAGTAGCATACCGAAGGAAAAAGCGCAATATTATACAATAAATAAAAGTCCAGATCTAAGGCAAATTCAAGAACACCAAAAACACAACACTTAAAACTTAAACATTAACTGTGAACTTTATAAAAACAGACTGACATCATGATGCTTCGCAAGTGTATGTGTGTCCTGCTCTGTATATAACTCAGTACGTCACACTGTCAGTGGGTAAATTCATGGTTAAGTAAAAATCTGTAATTTCAAATCAAAGAAACGTGAATCTAACTGAATATGTCCGATTTCATCCGTTTAACCAACATTTTATATCTATCCATGATGTCGATGTGACGCAAAAAGATATACTTGGCAGTGTCTGTTGGTGCATTTATTCCTTTCACAAAGTAACTTCGAGAATCATAACCTCTACAGTAGCGAATCAATTATCAAATACCGTATAAGTGGTTATTTTCGCGATGACTAAACCAATTTTGAAATCGAGAAAATTGCACACCGCGAAATATAATTTATATGAGTCATTATACAGTAAATGATGAGCAATCGCAAAAATTTGAGTCCCGCGAAAATAAAGTCATGCAATTTTGAAATAATATATTAGCAAACGAATACCGAAGCAAGAACGAGGAAAGGGGAAATTCTAAAATCATAAATCCAAAATCACGGCAATTCACAGCAACACGAATTGAGACAGTATGACGAAGACAAAACAAATAAACAAAAATGAACAAGAACGCCACAAAACTAAAGCACTAGCAGTGTGAACCCCTATAAAACTTAGGTATCATCAGGTGCTCCGGAAGGGTAAGCATGATCTGACACCCGTCACACAGCAAGCTAGAATATGATGTTGAAAGATCTATTTGGTGGCTGATTGGAAAATGTCATTTTCCAACCCTTAGACTTAACCAATTAAAATCCATGGTAAGTGTTACTTCTCTAACCCTCAAACAGTACCATTGTAGAAGTTTGAAAAGCTTTTAATAATCTATTAAGTATTTAGACAATAACCAGGACAACTCGGTACCACATAAAAACGATTACAGTGTGATATACAAGACAACACAAAAAGATATCGGTAAATTTGCGTCCCGCGAAAATAACCACATTTACGGTATACACTCCATACCCTTTGGAGATCGGTAAATTGTTGATTAGAAATTGAGTTTATAAATTGGGAAGTCAAAATCATCGCGGTTGTCATATTGCCTAGATTTCAGACGTCCATGATATCGATATGGTCAGTATTGGTTGTCTCTATAATTTCAAGCCTTCTTGGGATAGATCCGCTGTAGACATTGTAGACATTGATTATTAAGAGAAAGTACACCTTCTATTATACATGAAGCCGAAATTAAAAGACTGGGATATTTGTGTTTGTTTCTGTTGTAGGATCCCTTGAAAAAACTTCAGCTAAAAGTGGTGCACAGTAGAATAAGATGACATAAATGTAATATGAACACTAATCACGGCAGGGTGTGTCTCAATGACCATGCTGTTTAAGATTTCGTTATGAAAAGACAACGATGACCTATGATATATTTAGTTATTTGTTACCACTGGGTCGATGCCACTGCTGGTGGACTGTAAGTCCCCGGGGGTATTCACCAGCCCAGTAGTCAGTACTTCGGTGCTGACCCGAAAGCCGAATATTTTTGAAACATTCCAATATCTAAAATTTTGTAAATTTTATTAAAAACTAAGGAGTATCTCCCTCATGCAAAGCAATGTCCTTAGCTGATTTTGGCCTTAAATTTAGATCACATTGGTTATTTGTTCTCTATCAGTTTTAAACATCTTTGAGTTAATGGTCTTCCAAACGTTTAGATTTTATCTGCACTGATGAGACATAAGTTGTCGAAATGCGCATATGCAGAAAGTAAATTCACAGTGACTTCGGTATTTAGTTATTAGAGTCGCTAATTTTATGATTGTGAGACTTTCTAGACCACATCCTGCTGAAGAAAAAATACATTTAGAATTCTGTGAGATTGGAAGTTCCGTATTGAACAATTCACACATATATATATATAAGTAGTTTGATCGTGACAAAGTTGTAATATTCGCATAAACCCAATCCCTAAACACATTTTTTTATCATGCTAATATTATTATCAAAAGTAATAGGAAAATGACATCAGGGATGACTGGATTAGATATCTATTAGACAACATTATGACGTAAATAAAAGATATATCTTTACACTATGAGTAGCATTTTGCTTAAGTAAGACTGCTTTGTTATAATGACAGGTTTTCAGGCGGGTATTTACACAAATATATGAAGAATATTGTTCCCAATTGAATTCTATTCTCTTTAGATGATATATCGCCGACTTCTTAAATCATTTTGTATTTATGTCTACAAATTTAATATTCCACCAAATATATGTATTGATTTTTTTTTCACGGAGTTGACTCAAGTCTAGTTGTTATCTTATCCTGAATTGACGAACTGAAAGTGATATGGATACCAACATACTTACCCCTCTGGTTCGCCTTATATCATTCTCGTGAGTTCACATTGCGATTATCTGAGATTTGAATAAAAGGTTTTATTTTTGTGTCTTTTGTTGACACCCTACGCATTTTTTTCTTTTTCATGTTTTTGATCATTGATTTTGATCATTGATTTTTGAAATAAAGATATCCTTTGGTTTTCGGTTCATGTAATTTGAATATGTAGGCTCTATAAACAAAATATAAAGTTTGGAAATTCAAAAAAAATTGTTATAAAGATGAAACAAAATGCCAAAATTTGAAAGTATGAAAGCATATCCATAAGAGAAACACTCTCACAAGAACATGTACACAACATACATCTCTAGATATATAGACTGATATGTAGGCAATCAAGTTACAATCTCGCTATTACAAATTTTGCTTTCAAGGTGTCTGCAGGGTATTTTTTCCTAGTGTAGAATTTCGTGATTATTGTTCAAAATATCAGATAAAATTTGGGGGTCATCGTGCATTTAAGCACAAAATTAAAGTTGAAAATTTAAGGATTTTATATAGAAATGATAGGTAAAAGGATTATATGAGAGGATAGATTGAAAAATCTATTATAGATTTTGTTCATGCTTTGTAAGTGTTTTGAAGTTATTAATAGTTTAAATGTGTGAAAAATAAAAATTATGGGTCACCTTTGAAATAAGAGAGATAAATTGCGAAATGTTAATTTCTCAATTGATATCTTTTATCAAATTATCTCCCTTGATTAATTCCTGTGTTCTGTAAATCTAGCAACAGATTTCAAGCACATGTGCTTTAGTTCACCTTTTTGTAATGAAAATATTGTAAAAGTAATAAGAAATAAAAATTATTTACACATTGGAACTTTTTTACATTTTAATTAACTATTTTTAAAATTTCTAAATGAATGAAACCTAAATAAACAAGTATTAGACAAAAATGACAGAATAATACCACTGAGACACCTTACCAATGTTCTTGGTATTTTGTTCCCCAACAGCACCAAATAAGATAACATTTAACAAAACGGTAACATTAAACAAAATGGAGCAGGCATGCTGCAGTCAGCATTTTAAATACTTATCGAACCTGGACGAGTCCTCGTAATGCGTATTAACACCGAGTGCTACCGCGTGTTGAATGTACGTGTCATAAGAGATTCTTAAAAGCCATTGTTTAATCAGTACTTCGGCAACGGTGTAAGACGGATAATTTGAAAAGTAATCGTAAATTTTTTTGTAATTTAAAGATATGCTGTTTTCTTTTCTTTCCTTTTGATTTTGCAAACTTCTGTTTTAATCTTCTCGAAAGGGGCAGAAATCGTCCAATTCAACACACATGTCACTCTATTTTCAAAATTACAATCCCTATAGTAATTAAAAGACTTCAATTAAATATACTTTACTTGATGGCATAATGAAATTAAGTATTTTTAAAATTATATTCGAAATGTAAAATATGAATAATTGAAAAGAAAAAAAGAATGCGTCACTAAAAACGTAATAAAACGTGTTTTAAAATAAAAGAAACAGTTCTCGATGTTGTCACATAATATAAAGAACAAAAATTTAAATTGTCGTGTGATTGTAATGTTCGGCCATTGTGAGTGTTTTCTCATTAATTTGCTTTTGTTCTCAATTTTGTAAAAAGCGATGTTAAATAGAAATCCTTTGCTTAAACAAGAAACAGAATATCAGATTAGTGAAGGTATTTACGTCCGGTAATTAAGTAAGCACATCTCATGATTTCTCTATATCTTAGTGTTGTAATACAATATAAATGGACTAGTGCTCATGCGCAATCTTCATTTTATTAAAGTATGTTTTATTTTGATTATTTACAGACTTGTTACAACACAGTCAAGGTAAGTTTTTAAAATGTAATGTTTTTGAAATATTTATTAATAATACTTAGAAATCCAATTAACATTGACTGATACAAATAAGTAAATACCAAAGGTAATGTGAATTTAAATTCTGCATATGCGCATTTCGACAACTTATGTCTCTTCAGTGCAGAAAAAATTTAAACTTTTGGAATACCATAAACTCAAAGATGTTCAGAAACTGATAGAGAACAAATAACCAACATGATCTAAATTCCCCGCCCTTGACGATTTCACCCTACTTTTGCAGTGGCAGTCAGAATTTCCCGTCCCATGGCCATTTCCATACCCCAAAGTGATTATTTATCAACAAACTTGTTCTCGTCTTGATATAGCTGAAATATTGCTGAGTAGACGTTAAACAATATTCAATCAATCAATCAACCAACATGATCTAAATGTAAAGCCAAAATCAGCTAAGGACAGAGCTTTGCATGAGGGATATACTACTTATTTTGCACCAAAATTTATAAAAAACTAGTATGTCAATTGTTCGAAGAACAATTGATAGGTCTATCCGGGAGTTGTGCCATAATGCTCTCATTTCAGATTAACCGATTAAACTAAGACACTATATATATATACCTTTAATATGTACATTTATGAATATACATTGACGTAAAACGAAAGTTTTTGTTGTCCATGACACGTTGATATTGACCTGATTTTGAAAGTAACATCTTCCTGTACTTTTTTTGTATTTAATACATTATTGTTACTATAATGGTATTAAGCGACAAGCAAAAGAAAACCGGAAATCGATTGTCGAAAATCAGTTTTTGGTCAATAGGTTCCAAACTGTTGGTTTAATCACCCTTTCCTTTGCTACAAATGTAGATCGTAACAGGACACACATTTTCTCCAGCATTTTTATCTGCAGTAACTATCTATTACTGTTTTTGAATACATCCAATAGCAATGTCTCATATAAAGTTTAAAGTTTTGTAGCAATAACTCGTATCACCTACACATGTTTGTTCAACGCAGAGGCCTCATATAAATATAAAGGTGACCTGAATTAATTGGACCGACCTCTCAATTGTTCTTGGAACAACTGTGGTTCTAGTTTTATCAGCTTCGCTGAAGTTTTCATCTGAATGTGCACAGCAAACGGTTGAAAATATTATATAAACACATTTTGCAGAACAATGATTTTAACACACGAAAAATTTGTTTAATACTTACTAGTTTTATAGCAGATTTATTGAGTGCATACGTTTTCACAATTAAAAGAATTTATTTAAGAATATGTTGAAAGATATTTTTCAATGTTGATAATTTTGATAAATGAAAAACTGGGCAGTTACTTATTCTATTTCATGATTTTCTACAAATTGTATTATTTTTATCTCAAAAATGTGCAGATGGTCATACAAACTGTTACACAAGGCTTCATATTTCCAAATAGTATCAAAATCATGTGATTAAAATACACTGTAGTAAAATATATATCGTCCATTTTGCTGCCATTGTTTTTATTTTTATCGCTATACCATGTTAGTGTTGTCATACATGTATAAGGGGCTGGGTTACAGAAAGTTCAAATGTAAGACACTAGACTTCACCGGGCAAAAGACCTCATCGGGCAACAGACATCATAGGTCAAAAGACCTCATCGGGCAATAGATCTAAGTGGTCAATAGACGTCATCGGTCAATAGACTCCATCGGTCAATAGACCGCACTGGTCAATAAATTCCATCGATCAACAGACCGCACTGAGCAATAGCCACTAGTATGTCAATTGTTCGATGAACAATTGATAGGTCTTTCCAGAAGTTGTGCCATAATGCTCTCATTTCAGATTAACCGATTAAACTAAGACACTATATACGAGGGTTGTCCCTAAAGTTTTAGGACAGTCTCCGAAAAAATGGATAGATATGTCGAAATATAATGAAACAAGACTAAAAATACTTAACATGATCTAATGAGTCAATCTACAAAATTTCATCAGATTATAAGGTTTTTCAATTACATTTCCATCATTTTAAAATACTATAACAACTTTCAATCGGAGCTTCGACACACGTAAAAATGACGTCAATGTTAATTTTCTCGTTACAGTCTCCATTCAACTCAACACATTTTTTGCATCTTTTTAATCAGTTATCGAATATTTTCTCATATTTTTCACTATTCATTCGTAAAATTATGTTCATCATTGCAAACCTAGGAGGGGGTAAGTCGTCAAACTTTTTCACACGGAGAAATGATTTGATATATGGATATCCGGCAAAGTCCATTGGTGCTAGGTCTGGGCTATACGGAGGGTGTTTGAAACACTGAAATCAAAGTAAATCGATCTCAACTTTAATTTTGTGCGATTAATTCGCAGGGGCGTTGTCCTGATGTAAGATAAAACTGTTTAAATTAGCAGTCAAATGTTGTCGTTTCTTTCTATAGGTATTTTTCCGATGTTCACACAAACTTTATAACTGCTCTCTGCTCCACATTTGCCAAAAACGTTTCATCTTTCAGAAATGCTGTTCCGGTCTTACGGTGTTCGAAGCCCGACATGTCTGCCATATCAAGACATACATTTTATATCTTTAATATGTACATTTATCAATATACATTGACGTAAAACGGAAGTTTTTGTTGTCCATGATACTTTGATATGAACCTGATTTTGAAAGAAACATCTTCCTGTACTTTTTTTGTATTTAATACATTATTGTTACTATAATGGTATT
>MJUU01036769.1:41908-52200 GCA_002080025.1 Modiolus philippinarum | reverse complement strand
TTGGAATATGAAGGTTTCCATTTACAACATTTCTAAGGCAGTATGGGTCACTTCAGGAAATAAGGCTGAACATTTTTTAAGTAAGGTGGTGCTTCATTTTTTAAGCATTTGAAAAGAAGAAGATACTTATGATATAAAATTCGGTCTTCTATGGTCATCCACCCAAGTTGTTCAAATAACGGTTTAGATGGAGCTTGGGGATCTGCATCAAGAATTAATCTTGCTGCTCTCTTTTGAAATTTCAATACTCGGTTTAGTCCATCACTGCCACAGTTACCCCATATAATGCAACAGTAATCAATTGACGGGAGAATATAGCCATTGTAAAATAACTTTTAATGTGACTTACTTCAAGTTGAAAAATGGTGTTCTGATAATGGTATGTTTATAAAATTGTGAAAAAACAAAATGTATGATAATTGGTACAAGACAAAAGATATCTTCATTTGATAGTAAAATCTCCCTGAAGGTTAATGATGGAGCTATACATTGTTCAATGAATGAAAAAATACTTGGGGTCAAGGTTGATCCCAATTTGTGCTGGACGGGTCATGTAGATCAAATTTGCTCTAAAATTTCATCTCGAGTGTACCTCCTTTCCAAAATAAAAAAAATTCTTAAATCTTGAATCTAGAAAGCTTTTTTATAATGGTTATATTTTGACACTTATTGATTTTTGTTGTGTTTCTTGGGGAAACTGTAGTAATGCAGATTTAAACCGAATTCTTAAATTACAAAAAAGGGCAGCAAGATTGATATTGGATGCAGATCCATTATCACCTTCTGAGCCCTTATGCAAAACACTTGGATGGATGAAAGTTCAAGACAGAATTAAATATCATAAGTAACTATTAGTATATAAAAGCCTAAAAAATGAAGCACCTTCATATTTAGTCCATAAATTCCAATTAATTGCAGATGAGAACCCTTATTCTCTCAGGAATGTTGTTAATGGAAATTTAAAAGTTCCAAAACCCAAGTCTGAGCTTTTCAAAAAGTCCTTTACTTATTCAGGATCAGCGTTATGGAATGAGTTACCAAAATCCATTAGAAACTCTCCATCGACAAACTCTTTTAAGGAAAATGTTAAGAAATATATTTTACAAAAGACTTTTGATCATGATGATATTTCACAAATAGATGTTTGTTAAAGTTGTGTTTTAATTATGTTAATGTTTTGTATGTTTTTTTCAATGTTTACATTTATGTATAAAATGTATCTATAATGTATTGATATTGAGGGCCTCAGGGAAGATTAGTTTTGTAACTAACTGTGTTACCCTCTTGAAATAAAGCCTTTATTATTATTATTATTATTATAAAATGTTCCCCCTTTTTAATGAAAGTCACCCTAGCATGAAATGTAGGTCACCATGACCTAGTTTATATCAGGAAACCTTATGACCACCAAGACACATCTACTAACAAAATATTATTCCTCCACCTACTTACATCTCTTCACTCTTTTAGACATCTTATACAATTTAAACTATTTGTATATTTATTTACCTCATACTTTGAGTCCGACTCCTTACACATTCTTTCCATTTGTATTTCTTTACTCAAATAAATTCTCCTACATTCTTGAACTTTTCCAGAGGCCTGTAAAATACATGTATATATAACAGTTAGAGTAAATGTTCCACAATGATTTATCTCCCTTGGAAGTGTAGGAAGACAAAGGTAAAGATAAAATGTAATGGTAAGTTTTATTTAACGTCAGCAATTACATGCATTCACCTGTGACAAGTCAACAATGAACATAAGCTCTAAAACGAGCTTTTAAACTGGCGGCGAGATTAACGACCGTTTACCAATGTGAGCTTCTTGCATTGTCGCAAGGCTTGTGGAGGAAGAAAGCCCGAAGTTCTAAGCTGGAAAATTGGTGAAACCCCCAAGCTATGGTAGGTGCCTTGAAACCTTGATAATGCAGGATTTGAACCCACAGTGGTGTCTGCTCTTGTGCTATAAAGTACAGCGCCTTAACCACTCCACCATCCTGCCCCTACAAGTTTACTTCTTTCACATATTGCACTATATGCACTTATGAGCATGGAATATAATTATTGATGGTACCTTACACATTTTATAATTCTGTGTAAAATGTTACACAGCCTTCCAATTTACCTGTAAGCTGATTATTATGTAAAATAAAGGGCTACCCAAGCACAGCATGATACGACCACAGCATGTCGAACACTGAAATTTGAACAAGTGTAATTCAAAATGAATGAGGACACAGCAAAGAGCTTGATACAGCAATTAAGTGGACACAACAAAGAGCTTGACCCAGTAATTAGCTGCACACAAACTAAGGAAAATAAAAATTATCCCTTCTAATTCCTTAAATATATCAGAAATGGTAAGAGGTATGTCAAATTGGTCAAGATACTATTCAACTATACGATAAAAGGAATCCGAAGAAAGGAACTTTGACCCCTTATAGCTAAGAAACAGTAAGAGCTACACAAAATCTTTTGCCATACTAAAAAAATCTTACACCAAGAAGACTCCAAAACAAACAAAAAAATCAAATGAAATCTGATGAAAAATAAAGATTTCACTTATTTCAAAAAAATTGCAATTTTGGCCCCTTGACCCCTTGTAGCGTGGAAACAGTAAGAGCTACGCCAGATAGGTTGACATATTATCGAAAGCTTACATCAAGAGAAATCCAGAGAAAAAATCCCATCCAAATCCAATGAAAATAAAAAGATTTAACATATTTAGAAAAATTGCAATATTGGCACCTTTGACCCATTGTAGCTCAGAAACAGTGGGAGCTATGCCAAATCTGTTGGCATACTACTAAAAGCTTACATCAATAGGAAACCAAAGACAAAAATACATTTGAAATCTGATAAAAAACAAAGATTCGACATATTTAGAAAAATTGCAATTTTCGCCCCTTTGACCCCTTATGGTTCGGAAACGGTAAGAGGTACACCAAATTTGTTGACACAATACAGAAAGCTTATATCAAGAAGAATCCAAAGAAAAAAATTCCATCGAAATCCGATGAAAAATTAAGATTTCACATATTTATAAAAAGTGCAGTTTTCGCCCCTTTCACCCATTGAAGCTGGGAAACGGTAACAGCTACAACAAATCCGTTGACACTTAACTCACAGCTTATATCAAGAGGAATCCAAAGAAAAAAAATACATCGAAAATCCGATGAAAAATAAAATTTTTAGGTAATCTGCAAATTAAAGAACCTTAGTGAGCAAGCTCACATACCCCACGCCCCCACATATCGGATAATGCTGCATTATCTACAAATTATCAAAAATTGAAATCCAAGTAGTCTGCACATCTCTTACAGATGCACAATCATCGTGTAAAATATCTTCATAAAGGGCTACGCGGAGCGCAGCATGATACAACCGCATCATGTCGACCACTGAAATTTGAACAAGTGCAATATAAAATGAATGTGGACACAGTAAAGAGCTTGACACAGTAACTAGATGGACACAATAAGGAGACTGAAACAGTAATTAGCTGGACACAAACTAGGAGAAAAAAAAACAAAAAAAATCTGAATAGAAATAAAGATTTTACATATTTGTGAAAATTGCAATTTTGACCCCTTTGAACCCTTTCAGCTCCAAAATGGTAATAGATATGCAAAATCTGTTGAGATACTACATAAAGCTTAAGACAGGAGGAATGTAAAGAAAAAAATTCCATCAAAATCCAATGAAAATAATTTTTTTTATGTAATCTGCACATTTGCAATTTTGGACCCGTTTGGCCCCTCATAGCTCCAAAAGGAAACATGTTATCAAATATCTCATAATTTAGCGCCATATTAATTTTTCATAAGGAATCCATTAAAAATAAAAAAATAAAATTTTTGTGATTCGCCCCTTTTGGGCCCCACTTATCTCATGAATGGTACATGCAATGTGAAATCCGTTGACATACTACTGATTAGAAATTTTCTTAGGAGCACACTGAAAGAAACCCCATCAAAATCTGATGAATAATAAAAATTCTACAGCCAATTATGAGAATACAACCAATTTTGCCCTTTTTGGTCCCTTTTTTATCAACGGGAGGGGCCACAAAATCCATAACCACTCCAAGTCTTTCTTTTGTGCTAAGGAACATTGTTTTAAAATTTCATAAGGATTGATTGACTGGAACTTAAGTTATTGACCAAAAACAAAAGTGTCTACAGACGACGACGCGGACGACAACGACAAAGACAAAGACAGCGGCATACCATTATACAACCTCAAAATTTTTTGCGGTTGTATAAAAACTGTAGGAGGATTTAGCCGGGCATACGGAGTACCCTGTAAACTTCCTATCTTATAAATTGTAGGAGGAGTTATCCGGACAAATAATGTACCCTATATGCAATATAATGCATAAAAATGACAAAGTTCAACAATGTGTAGTTTTCTGAAAAATGATCAAAAATCAAAATCCAAGTAGCATGCACATCTTTGATATGGGCACAATCCACCTGCAAAATGATAACTTCCTATCTAATAAACTGTAGGAGGAGTTATCCGGACAAATGATGTACCCTATATGCAATATAATTCATAAAAATGACAAAGTTATACAATGTGTTGTTTCCCGAAAAATTATCAAAAATCAAAATCCAAGTAGTATGCACATCTTTGATATGTGCACAATCAACCACCAATATAAAAACTTCCTAGCTTAAAAACTGTAGGAGGAGTTATCCGGACAAATGGTATACCCTATATGCAATATAATGCATAAAAATGATAAAGTTCAACAATGTGTAGTTTCCTGAAAAATAATCAAAAACCATATCAAAGTAGTATGCACATCTTTGATATGTGCACAATCAACCTGCAAAATAAAAACTTCCTAGCTTAAAAACTGTAGGAGGAGTAATCCAGACAAATGGTGCCACTTGATGACAGATGGACGGACGGACTGACGGACCAGTCAAAAACTATATACCCTCCGCAACTTCGTTGCATGGGGTATAATAAGCAATTTTGTCCCCATTCAGCCAATAATAGCTCGTAAAAGAAACAAGTTGTCAAAAAATTTGATGATGCAGCTCTATGTTTATTCTTTAAAGGAATCCAGTGCAAAAAAACTGCATGAAAATAGGACTAAAAATTCAAACAATGAAATTTTTGAAAATCACCCCTTTTGGGCCCCATTTGTCTCCTGAACGGTACATGCTACGTAAAATCTGTTGACATACCCCTGAGAAGAAATTTAATTCCGAACACACTGGAAGAAACCCCATGAAAATCTAATAAATAATAAATATTCTATGTGAAAACAACCAATTTTGCCCCTTTTGGTCCCTTTTTTGAAAAGGGAGGGGCCAAAATGACCAAAACCTACCCAAACCTTCCTTTTGTGCCAAGGAACACAGTGTTAAAATTTCATAAGAATAAGTCAACTGGAACTTGAGTAATTGAGCAAAAACAAAAGTGTCTACAGACAACAATGAACCGGAAAACGACTACGACAGCGCCATACTATTACATGACCTCAAATTTTTTGCGGTCATAAAAAAACAATTACATATCTTTTTGCATTAGTCAATATGAGTTTTAAAAGACTAAATAACAAATCGATAGACAGACATATCAATTATTTACCTTTGTAAACTTCACAGCTCTTTTCATTAGAAAGTGATTAACATCTATTTTAACAGGGTGGCTCATATAATTCCATTCTTTTAATTTGTCAAGAGTCTTTACCTCTTTATCAATTTCCTGCAAAAAAAATATTCCATCAATATTAGAAAACAGAAGTATTTCTCTCTACACCTCCAGTTAAGCCAATTCATAAACAGTCCTTCAATCTTTAGCCATAAAATACTGTAAAAACAGAAATATTATTGAGGAATTTTATTTTGTTTATTTTATGGGTAAGAGCAAGGACCTATAATGAGAGGGATAGGAAACTTGTACACAATCCATGTTGCAATCTAAAATCTACATTGATGCATTTGATACACAATCACTTTGGAGCTAACTTCTTAAAAAGTTGTGCAAGGATTTTCATAAAATGATGTTTTTTTTTCTGAAAGCTGAATGATTTTTACAATTGTAGAGTAAATTTCATTTCATTATAGCAAGTACTTTTTTCCAAATACATGACTGAAGTTTGCAATCAAAACATTTTCAGTAATTTTTTTGTCACTTCCGGTTTACTCGGGCAAGTCACGCACAAACTTTCAAGTGACCTGCCAGAGTTTATACATATGTAATTTCCTAAAAATCAGTGTTTAATCCTTATAATTCCAATTTAGTACGTAAAATATTGTGTGACTCATGTAAACAACATTTGCTGCCCTATATTTTTGTGTAGCAGATTATTTGGCACATGGAAATATCGAAAAAGATTTCATTGCATTTCATGATGTTGACAAATGCAAATGAATGTTACGATTACATATGGAATTATAGCAATAGAAAAAAAATCACTGAGATTTGGGTTGGGGTACAAACCATTTGTTGTACCGGTAACAACCGATTAAAGTAATGTTTATACTTTTCCAAATGTCCTGAAAGTAATAAAGGTTGAAAAACCCTTCCAATATTGTAGAGAAAAGAAATGTATTTCTGTTATAAACAAAACTTATACTTTTATGACAGAAATTTATATTACTTGAACAACAAAAAGAAAAATGCTCTTTTGTTTTAAAATAACAACAAACCTTATGTTTTTCTTCTATTTCATTTAAAGATTTATCAAACTGTTGCATCATAAGTCTTTCTTCTATTACATTTGTTAAAGTATCATCTAGGTTTAGAGATACAATCATCACCTAAAAGAAATGAATCCTACTATATTTTGCATCCGCAGTACATAATAACAACTAAAGGTGACTATGACAAAGTAACAAAAGGACATCCTTGAACCGAAAAGGCAAATTATCTCCCCTTTGTGATGACAGACAATAAATAAATTCCTTCATGCATGTCTAGTTTTTGTGTCCTTTCTTTGTGTAAACTTTCATCAAAATTCTTAAAGTGTTTAAAAAGAATTACACTTACAAGATAATCTTTGCAAAAGGAATAAATGAAAAGTCAAAAGTCAAATGATCTCCCCTGGTATCAGACAATAATTATATTCCTTCACAATCATCTGAATATAGCGTCTTTCCTTCATGTAACTAACTTCGTCCAAATGGGGAAGTCAACTATCATTTTGGATCAGAGGGTTCATCATCTGAACATGCTAATGTCAATATCCCTGTACAATTTGTAAAGCAGTCTTTAAAATGACAAAAATGCAGTTTTCTATTTGGTTCATGAATCTGGAACAACATGTTCAAAATGTTTACCATTGTTCTTGAAGCCCCTTTCTGCCAGATATTGAAAGCATGTTCATTTAATTTCTAGTCCCATATTTCCATGTAGATAGCTGTGTTAGTGATAACATGTCTAAAAGTTTAGAATACACGATTCTTAATCAGATTTGATATTTGATTCATATTCCCCAATCGAGACGATAAAGTGAAAGTGAACGAATAGTACCAATTTACAAATGCTGCATTCATATAATAATTACATCTAATAGTCCAGTATAGATCTATGATTTATTTTGACAATATCAGTTAATTTATACAGATAATAATTCAGGTCAGACACAATTCCTAAACATATGTAATCAACAATTACAAAGTTTGCCTTGTCATGGAACATTGTCACAGCAACCAAATTTTGCCTGGATGCTGACCTTCTATCAAAATGCATGCACATGCAAGAATGTATGCAATATTAGATGATTATACCATGTACACAAAATGAGATCTGAACTCATCAATAAAATTGAATGTCAGTCAATCAAGGAGAAAATATAGGTAAAATAGATTTAATTAGCCTGGATGCTGACCTTTTATTACAGATACATCCACATGCAAGGTAAGTTGATCCTTCCATGTACAATGATTGAAAACTGAATTTGTCTTTTGAAGCAGAAAATATAGGTCAAAGTGACCTTATTTTGCCTGGATGATGACCTACCATCAAAGATGCATGCATATATGTAAGGTTACACAGTCCATGTACAGTTACTGAGATATGAATGTAAACGTGAATGTAACTCAGTCAAAGTGACATAATTTTGTCTGGATGCCGACTTACCATCAAAGATGCATGCATGTGTCAGGTTACAACGTCCATGTACAGTTACTGAGATATGAACGTAAACTTTAATGTAAGTCAGTCAAAGTGACATAATTTTGTCTAATGCTAACTTACCATCAAAGATGCATGCATGTGTCAGGTAAGACGATCCTACCATGTACAGTTACAGAACTCCGACATAAACTTGAATGTTAGTCACTCTAGAGGAAAATATAGGTCAAAGTGACCTAATTTTGACTGGATGCTGACCTACCATCAGAGGTGCATGCATATGCGTTACTGAGAAATAAACTGGGATTTAGATTTAAATGTAAGCCACTCAAGCAGAAAATATAGGTCAGAGAGACCTAATTTTCTTGAAGGCTGTGAGTCAACCCAAGATGCACCATCATGTAATGTTTGATGACCCTAACCTGCATAGTTACTTATACACCTTATTGCAGGTGAATAAATGATGAAGAGATGGATGCAGACAGAGATGCTGGAGGTACTCTCAATAGTCCCACTCAACTTGGTTGAGGGGAACTAAAAACCATTTGGCATTTTGATTGGTAATTTTTTCTGTATCAGTTTTTATCTGTATTTCTATATGTTTTTACAAATCTCCACTGAAGACACATCATATGTCTAAATGGCAATCTCAAGATACAAAATTTACAGTAATTACAGTATTAAGTTACTCTAAATTGAATCAAGGATTAACAAGATTGCTATGCGTAGCTATGTCCCCCGCCGCTGCAGTAAAGTCGATAAAGTCCCATTTCTCATGTAAAATTTTGCAAATCAAAAATGGCAGCAGGATATGATCAACTGCATTAGGTGGCAAACAGCCAAGCAAAATCCTTTAATTGGATTATGACGAGATGTGTCCACAAAGTCTTCCTATGTTGTAGTATGCATTAAGTCGATAAAGTCCCATAACTCACGTAAAATCTGTCGAATCAAAATGGCGATGTGATATGATCTAGTACATATGGTGACTAACAATCCTGTAAAATAAGAAAGAATTCGGACTAGCAGTTTCTGATGAGTTGAGTCCACAAGATTTGCCATTGTATAACAATATGGAAATAATCGAAGTCCCATAACTCCCACAAAATTTAACGAATCAAAAAAGGGATGCAATATGATCTAGTTTTAATGGTGACTAACAATCCTGCAAATTTGAATTAATTCTGACCAGCGGTTTCTGAGGATTTGCGTCCACAAGATTTGCCATTGTATAATATGTGGAAATAATCAAAGTCCCATAACTCCCACAAAATTTGATATATCAAAATGGTGATGCGATAAAATCTAGTACTAATAGTGACTAACAATCCTGTAAAATTTGAATGAATTTTGACCAGCAGTTTCTGAGCAGTTGCGTCCACAAGATTTGCCATTTCATAACAATGTGGAAATAATCAAAGTCCCATAACTCCCACAAAATTTGACCAATCAAAATGAAGATGCAATATGATCTAGTACTACTGGTGGCTAACAATCCTGTAAAATTTGAATAAATTCTGACCAGCGGTTTTTGAGGAGTTGCGTCCACAAGATTGCCATTGTATTACAATGTGGAAATAATCAAAGTCCCATAACTCCCACAAAATTTGACGAAACAAAATGGCGATACGATATGATCTAGTATTATGGAATTCACCATCCGGCTTTTCCCGATTGGTGTCGCTGCTGCACTATCAGGTAACTCGCGGGAAAAGGTGTATTTCACGCATGTTCAAAAATTGTTTATTGTGCGTGTATTTTCCCGGTATCNACAAAATTTGACAAATCGAAATGGCGATGCAATATGATCTAGTACTACTGGTGGCTAACAATCCTGTAAAATTTGAATAAATTCTGACCAGCGGTTTTTGAGGAGTTGCGTCCACAAGATTGCCACTGTATAACAATGTGGAAATAATCAAAGTCCCATAACTCCCACAAAATTTGACGAAACAAAATGGCGATATGATATGATCTAGTATTATTGGTGACTACTAGCAATCCTGTAAAATTTGAATGAATTCTGACCAGGGGTTTCTGAGGAGTTGCATCCACAAATTTTGCCATTGTATAACAATGTGGAAATAATCAAAGTCCCATAACTCCCACAAAATTTGACCAATCAAAATGGCGATGCGATATGATCTAGTACTAATGGTGACTAACAATCCTGTAAAATTTGAGTAAATTCTG
>MJUU01036769.1:10775-34738 GCA_002080025.1 Modiolus philippinarum | reverse complement strand
TCCATGCTCTCTGTACTTACCTATGGACATGCTCAGACTTATAATACAGCCAGTGGATGTCAACAAACAGGGGATAAGTGCAGAATATTGACTTTGTTTTGTTACTTTTCCTTGTTGTTAATTATTTTGTATGATATCATCTTTTAGGGGGAAGATTTTTCTTTCCAAAGATATTGACATGAACATATCAATTTATTCTGCTAAGGACAATCATGCTCGGAACCCTTAGGTGTGCAGACTTAAAATACAGCTCTGTATACTTTTTTCTGTGCTGTATGGGGTACTTCTCCTACAGATTTGATGTATTTCAAAGTAAAAGGAAAATATGCATCTAACTTTATAGAACTGTTCCCGGAATTATTTTTCCAATTATCTAAGACTTTTTATAATGCAATATTCAAAAATCCACCCATACATAGAGTATATATCATGGTTACATCTGTGACTGTTGGATCACACATTTACCTGTGTAAGACAGCTTCACAAAACCTTTGTCTTTCATAGCCTGTCTTACATATGAAGCAGCCATTTACAGAAGAAAACTTTTATCTTAAACTAAGTTATAGAAATAGTTATTAAAGCTTTCACAGTATATGTCAGTCTACACGGTATATAAAAAAATCTACACTGTATATGACAGTCTACACAGTATATATAAAAAGATCACACTGTATATGACAGTCTACACAGTATCTAACAAAATCTACACTGTATATGCCAGTCTACACAGTACATAACAAAAATCTATACTGTATATGCCAGTCTACACAAAATATAACAAAATCTACACTGTATATGCCAGTCTAAACAGTATATAACAAAAATCTACACTGTATATGACAGTCTACACAAATATAACAAAAATCTACACTGTATATGACAGTCTACACAGTATCTAACAAAATCTACACTGTATATGACAGTCTACGCAGTATATAACACAAATTTACACTGTATATGACAGTCTACACAGTATATAACACAAATCTACACTGTATATGACAGTCTACACAGTATATTAAAAAATCTACACTGTATATGACAATCTACACAGTATGTAATAAAATCTACACTGTATATGACAGGTCTACACAAATATAAAAAAATCTACACTGTATATGACAGTCTACNCAAAATTTGATAACAATCCGTTCACTAGAACTAAAGTTATGCTGTCCACAGACGCCGACGCCGACGCCGACGCCAGCGCCATACCATAATACAACCGCAAAATTTTTGCGGTCGTATAAAAAAATCTACACTGTATATGACAGTCTACGCAAAATATAACAAAAATCTACACTGTATGTGACAGAGTTTACATGGTTTCTGATTTACAGAATATGACATTGTTTTAGTGTATATGGAATCTAACAGCATATACATGGCATATGGCTCTTAAATAATAATGTGGAATACATACACATCATATAGACCATTACTTGTGATGACATCTTCATATGTTGGAGGAGGTGGTAAGGCATCTAAAATAATAAAATATTGATAAGTAATTTACTCCATTATGGCCATAATAAACATTAAGTCAAAGCTGACTGTCATTTCATTTACTTGTCTTATTCTAAGCCTATAGAGCAATTCATCATAATTCTTGACTATCAATGATAATTACAGTTTTGTTCGAAATAAATAGACAAATGAAACAATTCCAAACCATGAAAATCTCTACTAATTATCTACTCATTTGTACGTATGTTATCAGCACTCAATGATACATAACGGACAAAAATGAGTGGGTCATATGCATACAAAAGTTTGCATCTTTGTAGTAGAAATGTCATAAAATGTGACTGCAGGGTCTTGGTTTGAAACCCCCTTCTCATCATGGTAACAACTTATTGCCTATTTCTCTTGTTTATATTTTTTCCTTTACCTACATTTTCAAGGTAATTTAATTTAATGTATATATTATTGCCTTTGTTGTTTAATTTTCCCTTTAACTATCCCTTTACGATTTTTATTTCTGTTTCTTGGGTATTTCCTAAAATTATTTATGACAGCAGCCCTAATTTTTCTTACAATGGTGTTGGTTAGATATATTTCTGCACATGCTTTTCATTCATCACTGAAACTTCAAACATACCTACCTGTTACGGGTAAACTTGAAGCACCAGTGTCATATCTCATTAGTACAGGATCTTCAAATACTTCATCATAATATGGCGCTGTAGGATTGACTACTTCATGATAAAGTGGAGCACTAGGTTTGGTATTATCTGTTTATAAGTATATATAATGAAATATGAAATGCAATGAAAACCTATGATCAAGGACTTGGCTACATATATACACAAATTGAGTAAACTTATACAGACTTGGTTATTCTTAAACATACACATATTAGTTACCAAATACAATCAAAATCATTTTTTCATTCTTTGTATACAAAACTACAAATTTCATTTAGAAAATAAAGTGAACTTTTTTTTTAGTTTGTTTTTAATACAACTTATGACATGAAAGCTTGATGTGTTATGCCATGACAAAAAAAATGTCCTATATTTCTTTAGTAATTAACAAATTGGTGAATAAAACTCTATAACAAAATGAAATGTTTAAGCATGTTAAATACATTGTTAATTGCAATAATTAATCAGCATTCTTCATCAGTTCAACATATTACACAAATGTACTTGACGCATGGCAACCAGTATGTGACATCTTGACAGTGACCCATTATTTTATATATAACAGCTTGTTCAGCTATACTGATATTACAAGCCATGTAGATCAGAGGAAATTCATACAAATTATCGATAAACCAATTTAAGATTTTCTGTTTTTCATTTTGCATAAGATAGAGATACCCATACTGTATTTTAGGATTTTAAGGGTAAAACTTAGATATTTATGTTTTTTTACTTCATTTATCAATTTGAGACAGTAAAATCAATAATATACCCATCAG
Organism: Modiolus philippinarum; assembly: GCA_002080025.1. Classification (NCBI taxonomy): domain Eukaryota; kingdom Metazoa; phylum Mollusca; class Bivalvia; order Mytilida; family Modiolidae; genus Modiolus; species Modiolus philippinarum. Next base: position 31,812 of record MJUU01036769.1, on the reverse strand, counting down.
ATCCAAATGTACAGCATGGTTATCTCATAATTTCCCTTTTCGCAAAACTTTTGATATTGCATCATGTGTGTGTTGCTACATTCAAAACAGATCTTATGTTTTTCTCGACAAAATATTAATAATTCTAATATGGGAACAATGGAAACCATGACCACTAGCCATATGAAAATCTCCACTAACATAATGAGCGACTTCACAACCGTCTTTACGCTGAAATTGACGACGTCACAATATGTTTTGAGCACAAAAACGTCAGTAAATCTGAAGTAATGGCTGTCATTACCATGCACTCTATTGGTCCACTCAGATTATGAAATGTCATATTCGAATAGAAATTCGCTTACTTTACCCCTCGCTCCGCTACGCTACGAACAGGGTCAAATATTAACGAAAATAATGGCCACCCATATGTAAATCTCCAACAAACCACCGGCGCCCATGAATTATTTCTTAAATTACTGTAATTTTACTTATTTCGCGGTGTACTTATTTTTACGAATTTCGCGTTCGGCATCTTTCTGCGAAAATAAATATACACAAATGTAATAATTTTACATTAGAGTTGTAAAGAAAGCACACACTTTCGTGAAATTAAATACACGCAAACTTGGCTAGAAAGGAATATTCGTGAAAATAAGTATCCGCGAATATAAGTACAATTACAGTAATCTTTGTTTATTTAAGTTTGACCAATGCTGAGGAAACTTAAATATGCCCAACTTAGAACTTTACCTGTAGAGCTAGGATCATAACCTCCAACTGCCCCTTCTAGATATTCCCCTACAGTTTCATATTCAGGTGGTGGTGCACTTGGTGAAACTATGTAATAAAAGCAAATCAAGTCTCATTTTCATAACTTTTAAACATGTATTAATTATTTGGTTCCTTTCACTTAAAGACAAAATATTTTTTATTAATTTCGGAACAGATATTATAAAAGTGGCTGATATCACTATTTGTGTTGAAATCAAGCTTTATTACAAAGTTCAGCAATATTAAGGTATATGGACAGTTTCACCATGCATTCAATCATGCATTTGAAAACTGAAGAGTAGGATATGGGATGATTTTGAATTTCGAGCTGTAACAGGCATTTAGCAGCTTTTTCTTTGTGATGTAAAAATTGGCTGACACATGTGAAACATCATAAGTCATCAACTTTGCTGCTAATTTAGCTCTCTTTATCATAAATATTGTTATATAGGTAAACTATGCAAAATATATTTGTCAACAGCACAACAGTGTACACATTTTTTCATTTTAACCCATAGTTCATGTTGTAAATGATCTATTCACAAAAATAAAAATTCTCATGGTTAAAGGGACATTCCTACTAATTCAAAAATTGCTGTTATACTTTCTTACTGTGCATCCTTTTTAAATTTAGGTGAAAAATTGGATACAAATGAGCAAATTTCAACCTTGATTCTAGAAGCAATGTGACCCATACTTTTTATTGTGTATTTCAGGTTTGTAGGACATGTTCTTCAATTGTGCCAATTCATAACTAAATCTCATGTAAGTATATGTTATCAGGCTCTTGACAGCTATGTATCATAAAATATCAACCCATGAACCAGAATATGAAGCACACGGCGAGTGAGCGTAGTGAACGAACCCCAAGCTTCATATTCTGGCGAGCGGGGTGATATTTTACAATACATCAGCTGTCAAAAGCCCAATAACTTGTTTATCATCCTTTATTTTGTATTCTAGATTTGTAATTATTGAACTGAGGTTTCAAATTCTCCCAAAGTTGCGCGGGAATTTTGGCATACATGTCATTCTCGCCTTTTCAACAGTTTTAAGCTTAAAAACATGTTTTATATTTTTTTATCATTTCATTGGCAAAGGTTTTGTAACTGGATGAATATTTTGACCGAAATACTCTAAATAATGTCAATTTAGAATTTTGCAGGAACCTTTGGTTGTTACGCTATTCTATCGTTCCTTGGAGCTTTTATGATGTCATAATGTGAAAACGACAAAGCTCTGCAGGATATATCAACGACCCAATATCTACAATTTTTCTGACGTCTAGTTTATCTATTTGTGTAATCATAATTCTGTTTTGAATACCTAATCGGAAAGAGCAAATGCAATAGATAGGGATAATGAAAGGTTTATTTTTAGCCATTTTATTTCATTTGAAACCTTGAATAAAAGTTATTGCCTTTGAAACTTTGGGAGAATCCCTTGATATATCCAGGTCAACTACTGATATATCCGGGTCAACCAGATATGGCTTTTGCGGAAAGGCTCTGCGGGCTGATATAACCATGGGGAAGGATGATTAGTGTCTATCTACCTTCTTAAAATCATGTGATAACAAAAATCATTGTTTGCTATTTTACTGCCCTTTTTTATGGTAAAATTATATAAATCCTTACACAAGGTTTTCACTTACCTGTACTTTGATGACTAGGACTGCTATTTCTATGGCTTAAGATAGTGTTCCTATTGTCTTGACTAAATCTACCTGGGCTGTGCCCTGGGCTTCTATTACTTGGGCTGTGCCCTGGGCTTCTGTTACTTGGGCTTCTGCTACCTGGGCTGTGTCCAGGGCTTCTGTTACCTGACCTGTGCCTTGGGCTTCTGCGTCCTGGACTTGCTTCCCTATTTATAGAACTGACTGTAAGGCTGTCTCTTTTCCCCCTTCCATGACTCTCTGGACTACCTGTCAGGTAATCAACTATTTCTTTGTGACCTCTTTCTTTCGCAATATCTAATGGCGTACCCTGATAAAAATAAATTAGATTAAGCTAAAAGTGCAATAATTCAAACCTTAATTAATATTAGTACTAGTGCCTTAAATATATATTGCATGTCCAAAGTTTCCCTTGCATCTATGGGATATAAGATAAATAGTAAATATGGAACTTTTGAGTTAATTATTTGTTATTGAGAAAGTTCTTTTTTATTTTGAACAGATTTTCCATGTAAATCTGTAGGCTGTTATTAATTAAAATCATATGAAAAAGTTGGCACCTGCACTACAAAAGCTGTCTTGATCCCAGCTTCACAGGAAAAATAACCTGTATCCTTTGTGAAAATTCCTGAATATCATAGCACAGATACAAATGTACATGTGTGTATGTTCTATTTTGCATATGTAATATAGCAGAAAGTTAACAGTCCATATCAACATACCCAGTCTGACATTGCCATATCAGCCTGCTTCGTTCTGAGAAAGCCATATCAGCCCGGTGATATGGCTATTTCAGACCTGGTATGATTATGACTCCCAGTTTGAAGTATATAATAAACAGATAAAGAAATGGCCTTTCCCATATCAGCACGGTTATCATCCCTCGACCCACATCAGCCCTTCCCTGGCACCTATAGAGCTGTCAGTTTATGAGTTACAAGAGCATTATGGGTGAAAAAAATATTTGTCCCCTCAAGAGATCTCCTGTGAAGCCCAAATGACAATTACATTCTGCTAAGAGTGCTATATATTTTCTTTTAAAGATGTTTGAAAATTATGTTTTGCTATCACAAAGATATGGTCCCACATCCTTTATCAATTGATCTAATCAAATTACAGAATTAACCAGGATATATCCTTTTTATTGATCTGAAAACACAAATTATCATATAGACTGTTGGTCTTGGTAAATATTGGTTTACATTTTACCATAATTTCACTTATAAATAATTATGACCAACAGAAAACATGAAAACTAAACATAATAGTAACATTACCAGTTTTTCACTAGCAATAGATTTCTTTGCACCACACTCTACCAGTAATTTCAAAATAGTTAGATTTCCAAGCCTTGCTGCATAATGTATTGATGCCAAACCACTTTTGTCCGTATGATTTGGATTAGATCCCCAGCGGATTAGATAGTAAACTATCAGTATACTACCCTGGTACACTGCATATTCAAGCGCTGTTCGGAAATAGGAATCTGAAAATAAATAATTAGTACTAAAATTGATTTATTTTCGAAGATATCAAAGATTTTCTTAAATTATCTGTAGTTATTTTGACCATAGAAAAAGGGTAACTGATGAAGTCATCTTTGATTGATTGAATATTGTTTAATGTCTACTGAGCAATATTTCAGCTATATAGAGACGAGAACAAGTTTGTTAATAAATAATCACTTTGGGGTATTGAAAGGGTCATGGTACGGGAAATTCTGACTGCCACGGGAAAAGTAGGGTGAAATCGAAAGGGGCGGGGAATTTAGCCTTGTAGCCAATCACCTACGGACCACTCAAAAAGAGTTTGCTGCAAGGGTTCTTTAACATGCAGGAAGTGTGGCATTTCTTCCAACACGTGGACCTTAGTTTACATCCAATCCGAAAGATGGGTTGTGTATTTATTCATTCCGCATACCACGGACATCCAGTTTTTGAGGGGTTGTACCCCGCAGCCTGGAATACTGGGTCCTATTTCTATTTCCCGGAGTGACCTCGGGGTGAAGTCATCTTTGAAGGCAACATTCTGGACTTCTGTGTTGTAATGTTATTTACTAATACTGACTGAAAAGATAAAATTGTAGATTGTCCAAAGTCATTAACGTCTTTTCTTGTTGATTCTCTTGAATAAAATATAATCCTGACTGCGCAATGGTCATAGAACATCTTTGAAATTATCGTATGGACTTCAAATAGCAAAGATGACTTTCACTATAACTGCAAGGTTTTCTTGGAGCATGAATGACAGAATTGAAGAACCAGGATACAATGGAACTCGAATAAATTTAGCAAGAAAAGAATAGATGTGATTCTTCATAGTATTATTACTTATTGAATTCAAAACAATATCCAGTTATGGACCTTGAAAGAGGTGAATATCCCAAATTGGCAACTGCACTGAGGTTATTTTCCGAGGGATAACTGCACTGAGGTTAATTCCGAGGGAAACCTCAGTGCAGTTGACAATTTGGGATATTCATCGATTTCATGGGCCGTAACTGCTTTATTATACCGAACAAACATTGGAAATATTATTCCACAGACGTTGCAACTTTTCTGGGTTATTCACCGGTGAATAATAGGGTTAATCCATGGACATTGTAATTTTCAGGGTTATTCACCAGTGAATAATAGGGTTATTCCATGGGCATTGTAATTTTTAGGGTTATTCATAGGTGAATAATAGATTATTCACTGCTAGCAACAATTTTGTGCCAAAATATCAAAATTATTTCATATCACGTGACTATGTCTCAACCAATAAAATTGATTCTTTATTATGTAATGTATAATAATACTATGTTATACTGTAATAATACAGAAGTAGAGTAATTATACAGAAAACTGTTGTGGTGTCGAGTTGTCCAATAAACTAGAAAAACTACAGTTAGAAGCAGCAAGGATTGTAACTGGTTTACCATCCTATGCAAGTAGGGATTCCCCATACTTAGAAACTGTTTGGGAGACACTAATTGATAGGAGACGGAGGAAATGTTTATGTTTGATGTATGATATATTTATCAATTATGGACTTTTTACGATGTCAATATGTTATATATGGACCTGTTAGGTTTATATTGACCGAGGACGTAGTCCGAGGTCAATATATCTCTAACAGGTCCATATATAACATATTGATAGAGTAAAAGGTCCATTATTGTTATATTACATATGTAGTTTTGATTGTACCCCATTGCATTTTTGTCTAGTAAAATTTTGTCAACGCGTCGTAATTAATTTCCAAGTAGAAGCTCTGGTTGAAGGCGAAAATGAAATCAATCTGCACAGCGACAAGAGTGAGTTTGTTGCATGTGTGCAAAGGATAATATATGCAAACACATCTGTTATTTTCAAATAAAAGAAACCAGAAAACTTTTTTGTTTTCCTATATATGTGCAGCGCTTAAAAATACCATGGGAAAACTTTTAAATCGATTTGTATCGATTTCGGCTGTTTAATATCTCCGTGCTCTTAATATGTGTAAAGACCGTACTTTTTATTATTTCTATTATAAGATCTTTCGCGGTAAAAAAAATAAGACTTGAAAGCCAAACTGGAAATAAATTTATTTATATAGCGTCAACATAACTATAAATAGAAACATAGCGTCAATATATTTAAAAATAGAAACATGGCGTCAATATACATATAAATAGAAACAAAGCTGAAAATACGCTAAATATCTTTAAAATCATGTGACTGTTTCAGCCAATGAAATTGATAGGATACTTTGTCATATGTAATATCAAACAATATTGCCCCTGTTTACCTTAGTGATATTTTACATCTTAAAGTTACAGATATCTCAAATTATCCCTACGAAATGGTGAAGACTTCACAATTCCAAATTATCCACTGGCCAATACAAATTTAAATTATTTTCCCTAAACTATTCGAGCATGGAATTCCTTGGATATTGAAAAGTGAAATGCTGCAACTAAATATAGTTTTAAACGTTGTTTAATGGTTAAACCAGAAGTTTCTCCGTGGTATAACGGCCAAAGAAAATTAAATATTATTCACACTAAGTTGAGGTATAGCTACAGTAGTTTAAATTATGATTTGTATAGATTCAATATTAAAGATAATCCTAGCTGTGTTTGTGGTGCAAATTGTGAAAATGCTTATCATTACTTTCTAGAATGTTCTCTTTATGACAATATCCGACAAAATTTATTTCTAATAATTAGAATATATGGAAATATTGACCTTGATATTACAGTCAACTCCATTTAATTGCATACCTCTTAATAGAATATTTCTCTTAATTGCATACAATTCTGCTGCACAAAACCATTTACTATATGCTTCTATATCATTCATTCCTTTTAATTGCATATTGAATAGCTAAGAAATTCCTGTTAATTGAATAGTAGCATTTTCAAGTCAAAACATGTTTTGTGAAATTTAACATTAAAAGTATATATTTTTTTAGCAAATTATTCTGAAAAACTCATCAATTGATGAGATATCTAATTATGAAATTTCAAATCAATTAATAATTTTGTAAAATCAGACTGTAATCTATGTGTTTGTTTAATGATTAACTCATAAATTTGACACTATTCAAGTTAATTGACATGTTTTTACAGCAAGATTGAAAACTCCTCTTAATAGAATATTCCTGTTAATTGCATATTTTTTCCTGACAAATAAGGTATGCAATTAACAGGAATCCACTGTATTCTTTTTGGAAATGCAGATCTTACTTGTGATCAAAATGCTGATATCTTTAGAGCAGTTCAATGTTACATTTACAATAGTCGTAGATTTGATTGATTGGTGCAGATTCTTCTTATCCCTTCTGCTTATCCTTTCTTTCTTATTTTTCTTTTTTTATCTTATTCAATCAATATTGTTATTGTTATTATCATTTGAATGGTATCAAAAGTGTACTGACATTGTAATCATAACTTAAGAGAATTATGGTTTGTGTACATGATACTTTATTTATCATCTTTTGTTACTTTTTCTATTCTCATCAATATTTCTTAATATATATTGTATCTATATTGCTGCTATTGTATAATATTTGTTATGTTGTAAATTGTATAGGGAGAGGGCTATAAATAATGTTGGTATAACTTGTGCCCGATCCCTTTGCTTTATTTGAGCAATAAAAAAATAAGTTTAATTCAAATTCAATACAGAAAATGGTCAACTGTCTTCTGACTGTTAATCAGTGTAACAATATATTAATAAATGAATATTGTTCAATAGTAAGCTGCACATTCCCCTGGGGTAGACTTTTGACCAGTACGGACAAACTAGTATAGGATTAAACACTGACTTCTAGTAAACAATCAATGTGCAAACTTCGGCATTTAACTCACAAACTGAATAGTCCTTTATATAAAGTATGTGAGTGACCTGCCGGAGTTTATACATTTCCTAAAAATCAGTGTATATAGTAATAATTCCAATTTAGTTTATACAAAAACTGTGTGATCCATCTTGAAAAAGTCTTTATTTGATGCACTATATTTTTGCATAGTGGATTATTGGGCAAACGGAAATATCAAAAAACCAGAATATGTGTCTAATGGACACAATGCCCCACCTCACAACTATTTTGAGCAATGATATATTTCGTGATCAGGCATTAAGCTGGTTGCATGGATATATTTTTTTTATGATTTCTGTTTAATTATACCCTATGAGTATTTAATTTAATGGGTGTTTAATGATAATAGCTTACATCCTTCACAGAAAAGAAACTTAATCTATGGACAAACCTCAAACCATCCCCCTTTTTCCATGATCAGTGAAGCATGAAGTTGGTGGCTTGGATGAATTTTTATAATGATTTTTGTTTATTCACAACTGAATGAGTATTTATGTAAAGTTTCATGATAATAGCATACATCCTTCACAGAAAAAAAAACTTGAACCCCAGGGTAAACCTGACTTGGGACGGATGAACGGACGGACGGACAGACCCGAACACTATATGCCCCCTGCTATCATAGGCAGGGTATAAATATTATGTTTGCTTTTAGACTACTGAAACTTAACATTACAATTACATTTGGAATTATTGATCCTGAATTTGTGACTATAACTAGTTCATTAATCCCAGTTAAAAGTTTTTCTCTTGGGGAAAAAGATTTTGTTATCTTGACTTCTGTACATTTATCAAGTACATACCAGGTACATTTGTACTGTGATAATTTAGTGCCTGGTCAGGTACATATCTGTATTTTTTTGGTAAATTCTGATCATATTCTATTCTCACCAAGGATAGTGGGTGCATATGGTAGTCATCTTGTACCTATGCCCATTGTAAACAAAGAATTTTTCATTTTGTGCTTTATACGGACCACCATTACAGCCATAAAGACATACCCAATTGATGCACAATAGCACCATTTAGCAATAGCATTCTAATGACATAAAAACGGCCCTCACTGGCTGCTATCTCTTACATAATTGATGCACACTAGCACCATTAAGCAATAGTGTTCTAATGATATAAACAAGGGTAATGAACTCGGATGTATACATTTAATTTAATGAAATTTGATCATGCATAAAATGTAGGTTAAAGTGACCTAATTTTGTCTTAATGCTGACCCACCATCATAGATGCATGCACATGCAATATAATCCTACCATGTACAGTACCTGAGATCTGAACTCGGACATAAACTTGAATATAAGTCACTCAAGCAGAAAATACAGGTCAAAGTGACCTAACTTTGCCTGGATGTTGACCTACCATCAGAGATGCATGCATATGCAAGGTTAGATGATCCTACCATGTACAGTGACTGAGATCTGAACTTAGACATAAACTTGAATGTAAGTCACTCAGGCAGAAAATATAGGTCAAAGTGACCTGTTTTTGCCTGGATGCTGAGATGCATGCATGTGCACAGTTAAAATTGGATGTAAAGAAAGACCTAATTTTCTTGGAGGCTGTGAGTCAACCCAAAATGCACCTGCATATAAAGTTTGATGACCTTACCCTGCATAGTTACTTTGATATATACCTAAATGCGGACGAAGATGTGGACACATCCGCGGACGATGGGGGTACTCCAATAGTCCCCCTCAACTTCGTTGAGGAGAACTAAAAGGTACAATACTGGCTGCTATCTCTTACCTAATTGATGCACACTAGCACCATTTAGCAATAGTGTTCTAATGACATCAAAATGGCCTTTACTGGCCGCTATCATTAAAGCTGTGACACTCTTTTTCTTTGGATCCATAGTATTGACATTTACTCCATCTTCAATAAGATGTTTGAGACGATCCTAAAACAACAAACATTATATAATGATTGACATTTACTCCATCTTCAATGAGATGTTTGAGACCATCCTTTAACAACAAACATAATATAATGATTGACATTTACTCCATCTTCAATAAGATGTTTGAGATGATCCTATAACAACAAACATAATATAATGATTGACATTTACTCCATCTTCAATAAGATGTTTGAGACGATCCTAAAACAACAAACATAATATAATAATAAGATCAAAAGTAATTCTATTTTTTTGTTACATTTACATTCTTTCTTCTTAGATCTCTTAAATTATAATATAGATCTTTGCACATATTTTTAATTTTCAATTTGAGCTACATTAACAATAACAAAGTCCTTTGTGAAATCACTTCCTGAGTTAAAAATTGGAAAATGATTTCACAATTAATTATCACTTTTATTTCACTGAGAAATTCCAAACTTTTAATGCTAAATGTATGATAAATAATTACCCATAATAAATGAGAAATTTACCTCCAATAGAGACAAATGTTTGATCATGAATAACAAGAGCTGTTGCCAAAAGGCAGCCAGATATACCCCCCTTCATTGTACCCTGAATCAATATGGTAAAAGAAAATTTAGATGCATGTGGACACAATATAGGTGTGGACGCAGTAAAAGGTGTTGACATAATATGAATATGGACACAATGATATATAATCAACAAAAATAACTTCTGCAAGAGTTCCCATGAAAATGTTCTGTCAAAAACAGAAAAAAATGAAATTTACCCTGTCGAAGTCAAATTATCTCCCCTTTATGTCATCCAACAATAATTATATTCCTTCATGCACATCTCCATAAAGTGCCCTTTCTTTGTGCAAAGTTTCATAAAAATTATTCATGTGATTAAAGAGGAGTTGTGCTTACGATGTATTCCGTGCAGACAGAATCAATGAAAAAAACAGCTTACCAGGTATTCTGTGCAGACGGAATCAATGAAAAAACAAAGTCATATTATCTCCCCTTCCTGGCTTTCAACAATAATTATATTCCTTCATGCACATCTCCATAAAATGTCCTTTCTTCATGCAAAGTTTCCTTAAAATCGTTTCAATGGTTAAAGAGGAGTTGTGTTTACGAGGTATTAGGTGCAGATAGAACCCAGTGAAAAAACAGCTTAAGAGGTATTCTGTGCAGAAGGAATCAATGAAAAAACAAAGACGCATTATCTCCCCTTCCTGGATTTCAACAATAATTATATTCCTTCATGCACATCTCCATAAAGTGTCCTATCTTTGTGCAAAGTTTCATCAAAATTGTTCAAGTGGTTAAAGAGGAGTTGTGCTTAAGAGGTATTCTGTGCAGACCGAATCAATGAATAATTGAAGTCAAATTATCTCCCCTTTCTGAATTTGAACAGTAACTATATTCCTTCATACACATCTCCATAAAGTGTCCTTCTTTTGTGTAAAGTTACATCAAAATCCTTCCAGTGGTTTAAGAGGAGTTGTGCTTTACAAGAAGTGTGGACAGACGGACAGACAGACAGACTGACAGACAGGGTGATTCCTATATACCCCCTAAACTATATATACCCCCTAAACTATGTTTAGGGGTATAAAAACAGACATTATCACCTTAGTATGATGCAGCTTGTATTGATTGGTATGACTTACATTATCCCCTTCGTATGCAGCAGCGTGTATTGGTATGGTTGGACGTCCTGTGTCTTTATAATCAGTTACAATTTTGGTTTCTGAAAAATTAAAAAAGTTATTAAACATGTTGAAATCTAAACAATTAGAAATATAACTATTTATAAGCCTACAGGTATAAATCTGGGTAAATTTAAAAACAAACTGTTTAAATCTGTTGAAAAGTAGAAAATCTAGCTTAAAGTCCAGTCCTATAAATTCTAGGAGGGTAAAAGCTTGATACAATGTAGATACAAGTGCATTAGACCTAAATAACATCAAAGTCCACTACACCATATAATTTTGTAGTTGTATACAAAGTGGAGCCATACTGGCTGAGTACCCATTCTCGCCAGGTACCCAATCTCGCCCCTTGCTATTTCTACAAATTGTTTTAAGAATTTTCTGTAAAAGTTTTGGTTCCCTGTTAACTCAAAAACCTGTTTATTTCAAATATTTTAACTGACCCTTTTCAGTTAGCAGAAAAATTGTGCATGGCGAGATTGGGTAACTGGCGAGAATAGGTATTCAGCCAGTGCAGAGTGCAGCATGATACAACCACAGCATATTGAACAGGGGCTGGTTACAGCAAATGGCAACTACTAAAAATTGACACAAGGAAGGTTAAGGACACAGCTGAATTATTAGACAGCATCATGACCAAAATGACATCAATTGAATCCTACCTTTTGGGATATTATCTGTCAATAAAGTGAAGAGTGAACAGCAAAAGAGGATCAGTAATTAAGGTTCTTTTGACTTGAAGACACATTGGACTTATTGTGATACAATACTTTCTGCCCTTCAAAACAGTTATTAATATAAAAGCTGGGCTGCTTTTCAGTTTAAATTTTAAATCCAGTAAAAAATTTTGCATTATTATCTTCACCAATCAATCCCCTAAATGACCCTTTTATATGATGCATAGAGTAAGAAACCTAAAATTGAAATGATAAGAGCCTGAAAGACTTGTGGTGTGGAGTCAGAAACCTAAAATAAAAAGACAAGACCATGATAGACTGGCTGTTTTATATGAGAGCCTGAAAGACTTGTGGTGTTTTATATGATGGGTAGAGTCAGAAACCTAAAATTGAAATGATGAGAGCCTGAAAGACTTATGGTGTTTTATATGATGGATAGAGTCAGAAACCTAAAATGAAGACATGAAAGCCTGAAAGACTTGTGGTGTTTTATATGATACATAGAGTCAGAAATTAAAATGAAGACATGAGAGCCTGAAAAAATTGTGGTGTTTTATATGATGCATAGAGTCAGAAACCTAAAATGAGGAGACAAGAGTCTAAAAGACTGGTTGTATTATATGATGCATGTAGTAATAAACCTGAGAGCTTGAAAGACTTGCTCTGTTTTATATGATGTATACAGTATGTAACCTTAAATGAAGTGATTCTTCAATCATGCCACAAATATAGTTAGCTCCCCTTGTTACAAACTATTTTTGATTCAGTTGATATATTTCTTACGTGAATTATTTTCTCAATTATTTCAAGGTGAAGCATAGAAATATTAAATACAAAAAAGAAATATTGGAGCTTCCAAGAATTTACAGTGAAAACTACAATGATTATAGTTTTAGTTCATTGACTTGTATTCCAGTAATCTTATTTGTGGAGAAACATTGTCTAGCTATATATGAACAGATGGTTTTATTTTTATACTTTCATACCTTTTCAACATTAGCAATTGTTTGGGAAGTGAAAGTCTTGTCGGTGGCATGTTTTTATAAGAATCTATTGATTTGCTACTCTATCTTGTGATGTCCCTGTCATACATGGTCCTCTTATACTATATGCTATATACTAAACTTTATGCTACAACTCATTTCATTCATATTTATATACTTTATGCTAAAACACATTTCATTCTTACCTAAAAGCTGTCTTTGATTTCTGGTTGTTCTCTCTTCTCTGGGTCTAGCTACCTTAAATAATTTACCCATAACATCCAATGGAAATGCCATTCTTTGAGATCTACACAAACAAAAACAAATTAAGGTTAATTTTAAAGAATGGGACTACTATCTATTAACAATGATATAACATGATAAAAGAAAAGTGTGAACCATTATACATGTCTTGCCCAACTGTGCTGAACCTAACCCTTGAAATACTGTTGGGCAATTTTCAAATGTTTTCACATCTTTATATTTTCAGAAAAAAATATGCACAGCAAAAATGAAAAAATTGTTTTTTAAGGTAAAATTCTTTTGCAGTTATGTAGTGTTCAAATTTAATAAGTAAACAAAAGACTCTCAAGAGCCTGTTTCACTACACTGGACCATGGCTTACTAAGAGACAGAGAGCAATGAATGGCATTTCCAATATTAAACTATGTTCCCACATGGTGGCTGCCTGGGGGTTACATGCAGAAATACCAGACACAAATTTTGAAGGGGACCACCCAAAGATTTTTGTGATCAAGTTTGGTTACAATAACATTAGTGGTTTCAGAGACCTAATTCTCTGAATGGAATCCCATATAAACTATGTTCGCTGCTAGCAAATCTTGGATGAGGTTACATAACTGCTCCATACTTCTTTTGGAAGTGACCATCCAAGCACAATTGTGACCAAGTTTGGTTCTTATTGGACTATTAGTTTCTGAGAATAAGATCTTTGAATGTTCTTGCTTGAGGCCCAATGTTAAACTACTTCTCCACTGGTTGCCATCTTGGATGAGGAATGGACCTGCCAGATACCTTTTTTAGAAGGTATCTTGTAATGACCAGTGTGACTTTGTGACTAAGGTTGGTTGCAATTGGACGAGTAGTTTCGGAGATCTTTTAATGTGTATTCTAGAAAGTCCATATGCTACCTGCTGGCAGCCATCTGGGATGAGGTATGGGCCTGTCAGATGAATTTTTTGAAAGGGACCATCTAACGACCATTGTAACTAAGTTTTATTCTTATTGAACTAGTACTTTCTATGAAGATATTTGAATGTGTTTTCCATAGGGTCCAGTGTTTAACAATGATCAATGCTGGCAGTCATCTTCGATGTGGAATTGATCTGCAGTATATAATCTTTTAAAGGGACATCCCATGGACTATTGTGACAAGTTTGGTTCTAATTGGAACAGTGGTTTCAGAGGGGAAAACCTTGAATAAAAAGTTTTATGGACATATGAAGGAATCCAAATGACGGAAAAAGCTCACTCTGGCTAATAAGTTGCATCAAACTGACCAACTTTAACATGTGCAAAAGTCAATTTAAACTAGAAAAAGTGTTCTTGATACAATTAACGAATGTCTCCCCCGATATATATCTTCCTGGATATGATTTGTATCTTTATAAGTTGCCATTGCATTTGAATATTACTAAATTTAGTTGAAATCCTAGAAAAGATGTGGGAGAATTAGTATCCACAAACTTAATTTATCCAAATTCTATGTCAAAAGGGGGCATAACTCCAACAAAAATTGGACACTCAATCAGGCCAGACAATATGCACAACTTGGCATGTTGGTCAACAATTCTGTAAAGTTTGATATAAATCTGATAGAAAATGAAGGAGAATGGGATTCCACAAACTTTGTGACAGACAGACAGATGGCCAACAGACGGAAAAGACAAAAACAATATGTCTCCCCCTTTGAGAGGGGGAGACATAATGACATAGGTCATGCCTTTTGCATTTAAGGCTTTTCCTTTATTGGACTATTTTTACTCTTCACATGAGCCTTTCGATCATAAACTTGACACTGTTAAGGAAATGTGCATAAAATTTAGGTACTGACAAGAAAGTCCAATACTTTCCAGATTTTTTTAGTTGCATGGACATGATGGATGAACACACTGTATAATTTACAAATAAGTTGAACAACACAGTTTCAGAAATAAGGACCAAATTTGCACATTTGTGATATCCAAACTGATGATGTGCTTACTGTTCAGGGGAAACAGAAGTCATAATTCAACAAAACTTAAATGCTTTGAGCTTAAAGTTGTTAGATTTAGTGACAAATTCTACTATGTAGAAAATGGTTAAAAAAAACATGTACATGTAGCTAATGCAAATATCTTAAAAGTTCCGTACAAAACGAGTTTTGAAATGTATGCAATTACACTGCAGTGGAGATGTTGGTATAATACGGACAACTTTGCCATGGACAACTCGGACCATGCCACTTGGAATGTTGAACTGACAACTCGGACCATTGAAAGGACCACTCTGATCATGCAAAAAGACTAACCGGTATTTAGATTTAGATAAGACACCTTAATCCACACAGAAAGTAAAACAAGCCCCCTTTACTGAACACTAAATGTGATTGAATAAACATACAACTTGTATCATATGAACCGACATCAGCGCGTACTTCAGGACAGATTTGAAGTCTGAAGTTTAAAACTGTCGCTTTGAACTCTGAGGTTTAAAATTATCATTCATAAATTTAGCTTGTACTGTAATTTCTTTGATTTATACTTTTAATTTATTATAAAAGCTAACTTAATCATGTTAATCACTTAAAATTAAGAAGTTTTAAAAACACTGAAAAACTGTGGTAATAATTGAGCGGATTCAGGAAAATAGTGTCAATTTTTTTTCAGTTTTATAAGGATGTACTAGCAACTACACCTTGGAAGTACACAATGTACTGGATAACAAACTGGATATTTCACCCTGTTTAATCCTTCCCATGAAATTAAGTATCATAACAATGTAACATTAGCCTTTTGGACTAATATAAGTTACAGCATAAAAAAATCCTGTGAATTTTTAATACAAGTAAGGAAATCCTTGACAAAAAATGTTCCAGATCAATTCTTTTTTGAAAAATCTCAGACACCCTCAGGTAAGATTTCTAGCATCTCAGATTCAGCAAGCTTCGTCCCAGTACTTGAAATCTTACCCTTGGGTGTGACCGTGTCCGAAATTTTTCTGTCTGGCACTTATTATGGTGTTAGATTCATATAGTCCTTTTGTACAGTTCAAGTTGTCCATTATTTGGTATTGGTTGTCAGTGCGCTGAGCTCACTGGCATTTGACATAGTTTATTCATTATCATATCTTTATCAATCGACCTTGACATTCACAATCATAACACGCTTCTCAACATTGGCATGCCTGCCAACTATCCCCCAATGAGAGTGTCAAATTTAAAATTTTCAGGAAACAATTATATTTCTTCCTAGCTTAACAAAACAGTCAATGGTTTATTGTATGGTTGTAAAGTTATGAAGATGGAAAAAAACAGGAAAGTGAAACTGAAGCCTCCTGTATACATGTACCTTTTATATATATGGTATGCTTGGAATTGTCTCTAGCATCAAACCCCATAAGCATTTTAAAAACAACGACTGTTCAAACATGTCAAAGTTTATCAAACAGTGGCAGTGTGATTGTCAGGAATTAAGCAGGAAATGTTGTCTCCTTTCTTTGCAGATAGATTGTAACATTAATGGCAACATTGCCATAGCTACAAAGGCAGCATTCAAAGTATATCTTGCAAAAGTGCAGCATTGTTTTCATTGTTTCCTGTCAAGGTCTTACATTTTGGTGCAGTAAGGCAGTTTGACCGATGAACTAGAGCATGTCTGACCTGGCGTTGTCGGAAGGGCCCCACAATTTCAATCCTGAAACTCTGGGCAAAGGTTAAAATCAGGTAAGTGTGGATTCAAATTCTCTTTGACACACTAATGTGTTGATACAGTAATTTGCTGGACACGTGATTTCAAACATTGCTAACCCCCTTTTTCATTACATCAAGATGTAAGTAATGTATGTCACTGACCATTTATTGAATAAACTCGTAATTGGGCTAATCTAGAATCATGTTTGCTAACTACGAAAACTAAACTTGCAACTTACCAACCAGGTCCAGTCACGGGTCCAGTCTACTTTCGCTTTATTCACTTACCTAAATGGCAGGTCTTTGAAATTGGTTAACTGTACATCTCTTTGCAGACTTTTAAACTGTCATTGACTGACGTCAAATCGCGTTTATTCTTGTCCGCAATATTTATATTTAGATGAATTTAAATTCATTTTGAAATGTCAACAATTTATTTCTAAAATTGCACATCTAATATTCAAACCGATTGCGGAGTCTGCATATAATGTTTCCGGATCCTGGCTATTTCTGAAGCAGAGACATATAATTAAATTATCTGGGTATACTTAGGTTTTATCCATTCAAATATGATTAAATATTTTTGCACATGGGTCTTTTTTTTTATAAGTCCATAAGAATTTTTTCAATTTCCAATATATATTTTAGGTCATATTAGAAGCAGGGATAGTCCCTGTTAGAAGTTAATGGAACATGCAGGAAAACTCTAGAGGGAGCCGTTTCCCGCCAAAATTTTGACGTCTCATGAATCAAAATTTGTACATGATTTTTTTTTTTTGCAAAGCTTCACACAAAATGGTAAGAGTATCATTCTAATTACAAATGTTTTTAGCCTCATATGTCCCCTTTATAATAAAGCCTGGGACTAATATTTTAGTCCCAAAACTGGGACTAATATTACAGGGATTTGAAACATTCACATTTCTTATAATTTCGGTGTCTCGGCAGATTTACCTGTAAATCGTCGTATTTTTTAGCATTTCTCTGTTGAAACATAGGAAAGTTTTAGTACACTTTACAGCTACAATTTACCACCGATTTTAATACAAAGTACACCATTTTATAGAAAAAGATTGCTTAAAATCATAGTATAGTTTTTGTAAAATAAATTTATTCCAAAG
Source organism: Modiolus philippinarum (assembly GCA_002080025.1). Taxonomy (NCBI): domain Eukaryota; kingdom Metazoa; phylum Mollusca; class Bivalvia; order Mytilida; family Modiolidae; genus Modiolus; species Modiolus philippinarum. The sequence continues at coordinate 13,748 of MJUU01036769.1, read as the reverse complement.
TAGGCTCAGAGCGTCTACAAGTCGTAGAGATTATAGGTGAACCGAATTTAATATTACTATCTATATATATGCCTTGCAAGGGATCACCCAATCATATTGCTGAATACAGTGATTGTATAGATCAGTTACATGAAATTTATACCACATATCTCGGTACTCATCAAATAATATTGGGTGGGGATCTGAATGAAGATATTTTTAATGAAACTATATCGCAAAGGAAAAATCTGCTTTTAGAACTAATGAAAGAACATTCCTTAGCTACAAGAACCAATGGATCTACATTTTACCCATGTTCACGGTCGAGATACTTCTGAAATTGACTTTTTTATATTTCAAGAAAAATAAGCACAAAGTATTGTAGAAATTCAAAAATTGGATGTAATAGCAAACGTCTCTGGTCATTATCCAATGAAATTAGTTGTACAACACCGGCATATGGAAAATAGTTTACCAAAAAAATATACGAACCGAATCATAAATAAGATTAGGTGGGATAAGGCAGATAAGGAGGAATATGAGAAGAAACTAAGTAGTGAAATTAAGGAATTACAAAGTGGTGCTGAAACAAAAAAGGATATAGACTTATCATTTAGGGCATTAAACAAAGTGTTGTCTAAAACTGCATATGAAGTTGCTCCGAAACGTAAGAAGTGTACAAAAAAAAACGAAATTGAAAAGCACCGATGAAACAATCAAATTTGCGATCAACAAAAAGAAAGAGGCCTTTTATATTTGGAAACAACAAGGAAGTCCAAAAGATATAGATAACATTTTTCTGAAAATCAAGAAACAAGCAGGTATCGATCTGAGGAGGGAGTGTGGGCTAGAAGTGGTAACAAGAAGAATAAATTTAAAAACTAAATTGATTGATGCAAGAACCAACGACCGAAAAACATTTTTCCGTATAATAAACTCACAAAGAGGAAAATTGTCAAGGTATATTGATCAACTGAATGTAGATGACGATATTTATAAGGATGAGGATATTATTGAAGGATGGAAAAAGCGTTTTTCTAAATTAGCAGAAAAGAAATCTAACTCCAATGCCGATGTCAAGTTTATGAAACAGGTCGAAGAAGAAGTTAAACAGATAGAATCTATATGTAATCAAAAGTATCAGCATAAACCAATCACAACATCAGAGATAGAACAAGCTATTAAGTCATTGAATAGAAATAAAGCAGCTGATTATTACGGTATCACAGCAGAACATTTTATATACGGTGGGACTGAACTGTTAGTACACCTCCAAAATTTATTAAACAGCATATTTGAGCAATGTTATATTCCTGATGAGCTTAAAATAGGATCGTTGTTTCCGGTATATAAAAACAAAGGACAGAATAGTGAAGCACGCAATTATAGAGGTATTACGATAAATCCAACCATATCCAAAATCATTGAAAAAATCACAAAACACAGAGAAAACAGTAAAATTATGGAGGTTCAAAATCCACTTCAAAGAGGTTTCACTGAAAAAACAAGTCCGTTAATTGCCGAACTGATTATAGAAGAATACGAACGAGAAAATAAAGACCTGAGAAGGCCAACATATATTGCACTGCTGGACGCCAAATCAGCCTTTGATGTTGTTGTACATGATAATCTTATTAGAAGACTTTTTCAGATAGGCTTATTAAGTCAGTCAATTCTATTACTACAAAACTTGTATAGGGGTGCTACTTCATGTATTAACTGGGAAGGGAAGTATTCAGATGTGTTTAGTGTAGAACAAGGAGTACGACAAGGTCGAGCGTTAAGTGCCGACTTATATAAAGTATATATAAACCCTCTGTCGAATCTCCTGAGTGACTCAAAAGTAGGTGGAAAAATTGGAAATATAATTTGCTGTGCACCGACTTGTGCTGATGATATTGCATTAGTAGCAAATAGTCCGCAGTAGTGAATCACATCTCTTTAGACCCATAAGGCCAATGTTAAAGTTCCCCCAAACTTCCCTCCGAAATTATCGATCGCCTTGATTGATCTATGATCCGACATAATTCTCATGTTTAATATGGTCATAACGGTACTCGAAATAACTGTCACCCCCGTTTACTTGTATAGTGATATGGAAATTTAAACCCGTCCCTTAAATATATTTGTAGTTGGGTTTTATGCTTAAAGCCCCACCCCCTTATTAATTATCCCTCTCATTTTGCCTTATGTCGTCAGCCCAGTCTCCCGGCGTCTTGAACGTAGAGCATCGCAAAAGTAATGTAGCGGTGTGAGAGTGGTGAGACGCTGGAAGATACCTTATACTTATGTAGTATCTGCGGCTTTATCCCTAAATATCCCGTCTTTATTGTGGTGTTCCATTACTCCAGAAGCTCTTTAAATGCATTTCCTAGGCTTGGACGTGCTTTTCTATTATTTGAGTTGTGTCCTTTGTTTGTGTGCTATTACATTAACCCCAAAACCCATGTGCTGTTTTCTATCGATTTGTATCCCTGTTCTGTTCTGCCTTGTTTTGTTCTGGCCTTTTTCCCCAACCGTAACTCTAACCTTCTTTTTTGTTTCTTTATATGTTTATCTCCATTGTTATTTTCTTCTTTGTTTCTCTGAGGGAGTTTCCAATTTAATACTAATTAAAGAAGCAACTAATTACAATAAACATATTTTATTTTCTCCGTCATTAAGCAATCATGGGTCGGTGAGCTATCCTCGTGATGCCTGTACAATTTAAAAGCCATAAGGTCTTGTGCTTAAATCATCCATGGCGATCCTTTTATCGAACACGATCCTGTAATCTTTGTCTTGATGCATGGTCAATAACCTCTTTTGGTCCCTCTTTATTTTGAAATCATCTGTCACGGTCTTCACGTCGTCTCTGTTGTTAGTGATCATATGTTTTATCGTATCGAAGTTAATGATGAGGGCATTTTTGTAGTTGAGTGTGATTCCTCGTACTTTACATATGGATGTATTGCCGTCCTTGTCAGGCCTTTCCAAGTTGTAGGCATAGTTTTT